>WSFP011542174.1:0-11614 GCA_009831015.1 Picea engelmannii | reverse complement strand
CTCCTTGAGCTGCTGGAAGACTGGATGTCCATAGCAGAACTCTACGTTTTATCCTCAAGTTCTTCATCCTACTCACCCTTATTACAACTTACTGACTGAAGTTGGATCAAGACCTTACCTTCTCTTACATACCATCCCATTTTTTCGAGTTAAAGTGATATCATCTTGAGTCTGTGTCCATTAGACCCCCTTAAATTTATTCATTGTGACATAAATTGATGGGTATTGGGCTTACCTCTGCCACAATCTAGAGGTGACTTCTAGTGCTAAAAAATATTGTAGTGGCTGATGTTCCCCCTAAGTTCGGGATGCTCTTGTCTAGATCTTGGATAAACCAACTGGGGGGAACCTTGTAGATGGACCTTTCATATGCCACCATTCCTATGTTCAGGGGTGAACAAAGGAGACTTTATAGGGAAGCACAACTTGCGTACATCATCAATGATGAAGAAAACCCCACCAACCATCCTATTTTTTCTTTTGACACCGATTTGGGATCTAGCATATTGCAGTTCATTGATGATCCTGAAACTCCTCTTGAAATCAGAAAGAAACCCATTACTTTTTGTGAAATCCCTTCTCCAATTATCCCTATTTGGAATATGTTATTTGACAAATCCTCTTCTAAGGAAGGTGTTGGTGATGGAGTGGTATTTGTTTCACCTTATCAAGAAACTATACCTTTTTCCTACAAACTAGAATTTGAAATGCCAACAATGTGGCAGAGTATGAAGCTCTTGTTTTGGGTTTAAGGGTTGCAAGAAACATGGGTATTAAAGAGATATCATTATTTGGGGACGCAAAAATAATTGTTAATCAGATCAAAAATATTTATCAAGACAATCACCCGAGGCTTAAGACTTACAGAAATGAAGTATGGGACCTAGTTGACAGCTTATTCCTAGCTTTCAACATTTCATTTATTCCAAGAGAGGAGAATCCCATGGTTTATTCTTTGTCTATGTCAGCAATCCATTTCAGAGTCACATTGCCACCCAAGCTCAAATATGATGTAGAGGTGAAATATAGACCCTCTATACCTGACAATGTCTAGCATTGGAAGGTGTTTGGGGATGATAATGAGATCAAAAAGTTTCTTGAGTCTGTTGATGAGTTCTTTGATTTACATATTGATTAGGATCATGATTATGAAAGTAACCATCATGCATATGTATTTTTAAATAAAATTTCCAATCACCATATTGTTCACCTTCCTAGCAACCATATTCCAAAAGGACTAGTTCCTTTAGAAAGGTTGTTTGATGGGAATGATGTGGCAGTAAAGTTTAAAGGTTCAACTGATGATGCCGATATAATTAAGTACAATATTAGTACATAAGAGGATCCCAAATTTGTCAAGTTATCAAGCATCTTGTCAAGAGAGCAAAGGGTTGAATAGGATGAACTGTTAAAAGATTTTGTTGATGTGTTTGCCTTGACATATGAAGATCTCAGAACATATGACACAAGTATCATTGAGCACAAAATACCATTGAAGGAAGAGTCCAAGCCATTTAGGTAGAAGTTGAGACAAATAAATCCTGTGTTGTTGCCCATTATGGAGAAAGAGGTAAAAAATCTTTTGGATGCCCAGATTATCATTCCTTTGAGGTATTCTGAATGGGTGGCCAACTTGGACCCAGTGAGAAAGAAGATTGGAGAAATCAAACTATGTGTCGATTTCCAAAATTCGAACAAAAGTTCTAAAAAGGACAACTACCCCTTACCAAATATGGAACACATATTACAGAGGGTTACAGGTGCATCTAGGATGTCCATGATTTATGGTTTTTCTAGCTACAATCAGGTCTATGTATTGCCTGAAGATAGAGAGAAGACAAGCTTCACCACTCCTCGGGGTACATTCATGTATGCTAAGATTCCCTTTGGGTTGTTGAACATAGGAGAAACCTTTCAGCGAGCAATGGAAATAACCTTTATTAGAGAGAAGGACAAGTTTGTGGTCATTTATTTGGTTGACATAACAATGTTCTCACAATCTGATAAATAACATTATGTTCATTTAAAGAGGGTCTTCTTGAAATGCATAAAATTTGGTCTCTCTTTAAATCCCAAAAAATCATTATTTGCCACGAAAGAGGAGAAATTGTTAGGACACATTGTGTCAGCTGAGAGAGTAAAGATTGATCCAATAAGGGTAGAAGCTATCCAAACTTTTTCATTCCCTAGATCCAAGAAAGAAGTCCAATCTTTCTTGGGGAAAATTAATTTTTTGAGAAGGTTTGTTTCAAATTTTGTTGAGTTGGTAAAGTTTATCACATCCATGTTGAGGAAAGGGAATGAGATCAAATGGACTATTGAATCTTTCAACTCTTTTGATTAAATAAAGAATGCCTTGACTGAATCACAAGTGCTCACCATTCCTGATTACTCCAAATATTTTGTTATATTCTCCTTTCCTTCATTTGACATAGCAGAAGTTGTTTTGTTGCAGAAGAATGATGAATGGTTAGAGAAACTCATTTCCTTTTTTAGTAGGGCATTGAGAGACACTGAAGTAAAGTATGGCATCATGGAAAAGAAGGCCTATTCTTTGGTCAAATCTCTCAAAGCTTTCATATTTTATGTGCTCCATTCAAAATTCATTGCATATGTCTCTTCAGCTTCTGTGAAGGAGATCCTCATTCAGCCTAACATATATGGAAGAAGGAGCAAGTGGGTTGCCAATATCCTTGAATTTGATCTTGAGATAAAGCCCACCAAATTGGTTAAATGCCAAGGTTTAGCTAGGTTGTTGGCTGAATCTAATTGCAAATCTTTGGGGGTCCATTTCATCAATAGTTGTTCATAAGATCAGCAAGATGAGTTTTTTGAGGAAGGTTCTCAATTCATCCCTCCATTGGTAGGATGCACTTGGTACAAGGACATTATATTTTTTCTACAGAAGTTGTAGCCTCCTGATGGTATGGAAAAGAACAAAGTGAGATATTTGAAGCTCAAATCAATTAAATATTGTTTTATTGATCAAGTTTTATATTGGAAAGACCCTTTAGGAGTGCTTTTGAGATGTCTAGACCCACATGAAGCCCAAAGGATTACGTATTATTTTCATGATAGTTTATGTGGGGGGAATCACTTCTGGAGAACCACAGCCTACAAGATTCTCAGGGCTGAGTATTTTTGGCCTAGTCTCTTCACTGATGTCTGTGCAAAAATCAGGTCTTGTGTCAAGTGTCAAAAATTCTCTGGAAATAAACTACTCAAGTCTTTTCCATTGAAACCTTTGGTAGCTTTAGGTCCCTTTCATCCTAGATTTTGTTGGGGAAATTCATCCTGATTCAAGTGGCCATCATAGATGGATATTGACTTCCAAAGACTACTTTACTAAATGGATAGAAGCCATCGCCACAAGAAATTCTTCCCACAGGGTAATCATTGGTTTTCTTGAGGATATTATAGAAATATTTGGTTTTCCAAATAGAATTGTCATTGATAATGTTGCATCTTTCAAGGTTGAACCATTGATTAAGTTTTGTGAATAGTTTGGAATGACATTGGTTCACTCTACTCCTTACTACCCCCAAGGGAATGGACTGGAAAATTCCTCTAACAAGAGCCTTATTAAGATCATCAAAAGACTGTTAGAGGACAACAAGAAGGCCTAGGATTCAAAGCTTAAATTTTCTTTATGGACTAACAGAGTGAAAACAAAGATGTAATGTCCCTTTCCAAATAGGATCTCCAGAAGACGAGGCTTAAGGGTCTAAACTACCCCATTAGACTATATCCAGGGTCAAAGAGGGGTAAACAGGGTTACTAGAGGTCACTCCAGTCACAGGTGTTATATTCGGAAAGTGGCATTGAGCTAAAAATGGTTAAAAGTGATTTTAAGTCATTATGAGCTAAAAATAGAAGTCAACAATGAATTAGGGTTTCAACAGTGATTTAGGTTTTTGGAAGTCAACAATGAATTAGGGTTTCATCATGATTTAGGGTTTTGGAAAGCTATAAAGGAAGGGTCAACGACCTAATTCATCATTATGCAGATTATGACTTGTCATTGAGGAGAAGAGGTGCATCTTAGGAGAGATAGTTCAGTGTATTCCAGGAGTAAGACACCAATTGGTTGATTTCAGTGTTGAAAGACACACCCTAGTCACCTGGAATATCATCTAGGTCTTCCATCATTCTTCATTGATTCTACAGTGCTCCCATATTCCGGGTATTATATTTTAGTTTCTTATTTGTATTTTGGCTAATATCCTTTTGTCTTTTGATCTAACCGAGTGTTGTTATTTTATTCAACCGCGGTTGCTTATTTGTATTCCAACTAAGATCCTTTGTCTATTGATCTAGTCAAGTATTGTCAGTTTATTCATCCAAATTCATCCATTTTGTAATCCACAGAGATATCATAATACAAATTTTGAATTCCTTTGTGATGTTTATTATTTGTATGATCACTTATATGCTATAAACCTTTGATCCTACACACACATTAGCAATGTTTCCTAGACTAGCCAAGTCATGAACATTACAGTGGTATCAGAGCTTTAGTCCTACCAGCCTGTGACTAAAGGCAATGAGTGCAGCAAAAGACACAAAGGGTCGTGAACATGTAGGTGATGAATATGTCACTTACAATAGGCATCAGGAAAGAAGGCATAGGCCTGATTTTCCCCCTTTTCCTCCTAGCTCAAATGAAGAGGAAGAGGCACAGAGAGAAGCAGAGAGAAAGTAAGAGTGTGAGGTTGAGTGTGAGGCAGATAGGATGCTAGGAGATAGATATGAGCAACCAAAGGGAAGTGGAAAGGCCCCCGTAGATCCATAGGCATCTTTCATCCAAGTTATCAACGATGTGTTAGCTAGTCAATGGACCATGTCTCAGTCCTTGGCACAGGTGGTTGATAGATTGGCTAGAGTGGGCACCCCAGATACACAAGTACCACATGCGTCACATGGGAACTCGAGAGCAGGAAGTAGACCCCAGTCACCCTCTCACACATACACCTCTGTGAGTAGGATTCCCACACCCTTGTTTCCCATTTTCTAGAGGGCAGCCCCAGTAGCAGCACCACCACCGATACCACAGAGGTTGCCCACTCATGTTGATGACATTGTAGAGTATAGGAGGCATTACACAACATTGGGTTGTGACTTCCATCAGGACACGACCTTAGTCGAGTACTGTGGAATTAGACTCAAGAATCGCCCCAGAGAGTTGCAGAGGGGAGGACCACAATAGAAGCAAGGGAATAACCTCGATTTCATCCGAAAAGTTGGGAAACTCACCATCCCTTCTTTCGACAGATCGTCCAAATAAACTGCCAGATCTTGGGTATAGAAGTTAGACATGTATTACAAGCTCAACCAGATGACCGAGACAGAGGCCATCAGTTTTGCAACCTTACACTTGGAGGGTGAGGCACATGAGTGGTGGTATCATGGACTGGTGACATTGGGTCACAGTCACATCATCTCCTATAGGGAATTTACAGATAGGCTCATGGATAGGTTTGACAGGAAGGATCTTGAGATACACTTCAGGGATCTATCCCAGTTGAGACAAAATTGCACAACATAGGTGTTCATCAAAGAGTTTCAGCAGGTAGCCATGGTAGTGACAGATATATCAGAGCCCGGGCTGATCATGCTATTCACAGAAGGACTCATAGAGCCTTTGAGAGGATAGGTGAAGGCATACAGGCCTCCCACTTTGTAGGATGCCATCCTTTGCACTTGAGATTTGGAAAACTCAATGCCAAAGACTAAGACTTTATCCAAACCATTTGTGCCCCAGAGGGATTGAGATAGGAAGCCATTCCAAATAGAATGGAAGGGAAAGGAGAAGTTGGATGATGAGACTAGGTGAGAGATTATGAGGAAAAGTATTTTCTTTAGCTGCAGAGATCCTTGGGTCCCAGGCAATAGGTGCATGGGAAAGGGAGAGATTCATTATATTGAGGTAGCAGTAGATAGCGTGGATAGTGAGGATGAGGAGTAGGAAAGTGGATCCACTAGTTCAGAGGAGTCAGAACCAATAGAGGAGTAGCCTCCTCGTAGACCACTAACACCAGTAGGATCCCATCCTCTAGTAGTCCCACAATCGCCAGAATAGGCTAACAGTAGGAAACCAGCAAAGGGAGGTGTCATAGTGACCCTTTCTGGTGTTCCTAGATATGATACCCTCCATATCAGAGGGATTATCTAGGGGCAATGGGAAATCACCCTGATAGATGGTGGGGACACCCACAACTTCATCGACACTTCACTAGTATCGAGATGAGCACTTTAGCCAAAAGAGTTTGAGGAGTTTGATGTTGCGGTAGAAGATGGCCACACGGTGGAGTGTCTAAACAGAGTTCCAAAATTAGAGATGAAGTTAGGCAACTACACAATGAGAGACACATTTTATGTGGTTGACCTATCAGACACAGATGTGGTGTTAGGAGTTCAGTGGATGATTACCTTGGGAAAAATCACTACCAACTACCAAACCTTGGAAATGGGATTCAGAGATCAGGATGGGAAGATGGTTGTTCTAAGAGGTATGTCGATAGGAGCACCCAGGACAGTTTCATTGATCCAAAATCGGATCCAGAAGCCTGATAGGGCTTGAAAAATGCTCAAAAATGAAAGTGCTCGGAATGTGACGAAACCTATGCCATTGCGTCTGTCTTGTCTTCCTGATTCCAGTGGTATATTTACTTTGTCAAACAGGCTTTGTATGGAGAAGATATCGCGTTCTGTCCGAAAAGTCAAACAGGCAAAAAAAATTGCTGACTGTGCAGTCCGTACAATTTGTACGGATGTTAACGTGGTAGGTCCGTACAACAACACATGGCGGGTCTAGGGAGTGACACGTGGCATGCATATTTGATTGTTTGGTGTATATTTGGACCAATGCAGAGGTGACATGTGTCACCACTGAAAGGGTGACACGTGGCACATGTGACATCATCAACTGACATGGCAGGCTGACTGGGCAGTACGGCAGATGACATGGCAGTTGATGTGTCAGGCACGTGGGTAAATCAATGAATAATAGGTGGTGTGTTGTGGTTGGTTTTTAAGGTGCCACGTGGCCCAATCACGGGCTGCCATGTGGCACCATATGATTGGTTATTGGTTCATGTGTTAAAATATATGGTATGGCCGGGGGTCGAACTCGTGACCTCCAGGTGGGCAATGAACTAGAAGAACAGGCTAACCACGTGGGCGACCATTAGTACTTATTGCATATACAGCGCGGAAATTATTTTAATTGGGTCTGAGCTTTCGTCGGTGGGAAAAGGGTTGGGGCCTAGCCCCAACCCTTGGTGGTATTACTATATCATATGACCAGGAGCGCAACGAATTTTGGCAGGTATTCATGATAGGGCCTGGCCCTTGGTCCCTGGGTTGCCCATACGACCTGGGGCCATTACCATATAGTGTGAGGGTGTTAATTATTGGAGCCCGTGGCCCTATGTATAAGCCATAAGACCAGGAACCAACGCCAAAGGGGGGGGGGCGGCGCATAGCGCGTGGCCACATGGCCCCCCATACGACCATGTCGGAGGGTGTGCACCCAGGGCTCAGGGGCTGCGCCCTATTTTTGTTATGAAATGGGTTTTATGCCTATAGTTTGGTTTTTTTGTTGCAATTATGCCTATTATTAGCATATTCTCTCCATTTTTGGGGGATATTGGGCATTTTTGGAGGTCAAATTCTTGGAGGAAGTTGGAGATGAGAAACCAACTTCAAGGGCTATATAAACCAGGCCTATTTGAGGCCATTGGAGGGCAGTCAGAGCAGAGTTATGCTGAAGAAATGCCAAGCCAAAGTCATTTTGATGTAGAGAAGCTTTTGAGGAGGAGATGTTGTCGGACCATTTCTGGGAGCTCTGGACGTCCGTTTTGCATGCCATTTTCTTTGGAGGGTTCTTGAGAACTGGACGAACATGACTAGATTAGTCTTGTAGCCATTTGGAATTGCAGTGATGTACTTTTGAGCATTTGAACAGAAATAAAGAAGCCTCCCCCAGAGAGACAAAGGCCCGGAGACGTAGGCAAATTTGTGTCGAACTCCGTTATCAATATGCATGTTATGGTTTGTTGTTTATTCTTTCATTTTAGTTCTGCAAATGTGTATATGGCTGTTATAATTCCTCTTCTTTCCTCATTCTTTCACTAAGTTTTCTCAAATGGTTAATTAACGCATGCAAAATTAAAACTCAACCATAGTCGTTTAAAAGATCCTACAGATCAAGTGGTATCAGAGCCCTCTTGCAAGCATTGCAAGAAAGAGGGACATGATGAGGACAAATGTTGGAAATTGCATCCTGAGAAGAGGCCAAAGTGGTATCAGAGCTAGTTGACGTTTGGATTTGAGTTTTGCATGTTAACCAGGAAAAAGCATGGCAAGAATACAAATGTTGTGACAAAGAACGAAGGAAACACGACATAAAGGCTCAAGTCCACAACGGAAGAAGGAGAAGGGTAAACAGGTATGGATGCCAAAAACTCATTGCACGTTTTGCAACAAGAGTGGACATCAAAAGGCTAGTTGTTGGAAGCTTAATCTGGAGCTTTGTCCAAGGAAGGACAAAAGGATTTTGCATGTACTCACGAAGGAGAAAGGATTACCAGTGAAGCAAGAGGAACATCRTGAAGGAAAGAAACCAGTCACTTGGTTCTGCCAGAAGTGGATGTCTAAACTTCATTGTATTTTGCTTCCATTAATGTAATCACACATGTTGAAATGATGACCTGTTATAACATCATTTTTGTACAACATTGTGTTTTTTTTTTTTCAGTTATGAGTATGTAATCAGTCAAAGTCCATGTTTGTAACCTTTTGGGGACCAAAAGGTCTTTTTTTGGGGAGATGTGATCCAAAATTGGATCCAAAAGCCTGATAGGTCTTGAAAAATGCTCAAAAATGAAAGTGCTCGTAATGCCACGAAACCTGTGCCATTGCGTCTGTCTTGTCTTCTTGATTTCGATGGCATATTTACTTTGTCAAATGGGCTCCATATGGAGAAGATATCGCGTTCTGTCCGAAAATTCAAATAGGCAAAAAAATTTGCTGACTGTGCAGTCCGTATAGTCTGTACGGACACTGACGTGGCATGTCCATATGCTGATGTGGTAGGTCCGTACAGGAGACACGTGGAAAAATTAGAAGGTGACACATGGTAGCACGAGGAGGCAACACATGTCAGGAAGATTTGGACATTTGGATGTACGATTGGACCTATCCTGAGGTGACATGTGTCACCACTGAAAGGGTGACACATGGCAGGGTGACATCAGCAGCTGATGTGGCAGGCTGACAGGACAGGCTGACAGGTGGCAATATGGCAGGTTGATGTGTTAGTACAATAGAGTTGACGTGGTGGAAAATGTGGGCGAATCAGTGAATGACACATGGCGTGTTCTGGTTGGTTTTTAAGGTGCCATGTGGCCCAATCACGGGCTGCCACGTGGCACCGTATGATTGGTTCATTGGTTTATGTATTAAAATTTGGTTTTGGCGTGGCCGAGGGTCGAACCCACGACCTTCCGGTGGGTGAACGGACTGGCGGAACGGGCTAGCCACCCGGGCGGATGGTGGTTCTTGTTATAACTATGGCATATTCGGTATTTAAATTGAAACAAAAGTTTAAGCTGCGGGGAAAAGGGCTGGGGCTTAGCCCCAGCCCTCGACATACATATAACCATGGCCATATGACCCGGATGCCAACCCGACGAGAGTGCGGCGCATATGTGCGGTTACACAACTTTTGGCCCGTGGTCCTATATACTTGCCACAGGACCGGTCTCTATCACCAAAACTTGTGCACGGTTATAACTTAAGCCCACAGGTTCTATTGATACGTTGGGTGACCTGGAGCCAATGGAAAGGGGCCAGCGCCATTGCGCGTGGCCATATGGAGTCAATACGACCGTTCCACAGAGGTCACGTGCACGGGAATCAGGGCCTATGCCCTATTATTGTTATAAAGTGGGTTTTTTAACAAGAATTTGGGTTTATTTGTTATTAATATGCCTAATATTAGCTGATTCTCTCCATTTTTGGGGGATATTGGGCATTTTTGGAGGCCAAATTCTTGGAGGAAGCTAGAGCTGAGTAACCAACTTCAAGGCTATATAAATGAGGCCTATTTGAGGCCATTAGGAGAGAAGTTAGAGCAGAGTTATGCTGAAGAAAAGCCAGCCAAAGCCATGTTGATGTAGTGAAGCTTTTGAGAGGGAGACGTTGTCGGATCATTTCTGGGAGCTTCAGACGTCTGTTTTGTGTGTCGTTTTATTTGTAGGGTTCTAGAGATCTGGGAGAACAAGACCAGATCAGTCTTGTATCCATTTGGCATTGTAGATATTTACTTTTGAGAATTTGAACAGAAATAAAGAAGCCTCCCCCACAGAGACAAAGGCCCAGAGACGTAGGCAAAGTTGTGTCGAACTCCGTTATCAATCTGCGTGTTATGGTTTGCTGTTTATTATTTCATTTTAGATCTGCAAATGTGTATATGGATGTTATAATTCCTCTTCTTTCCTCATTCTTTCGCTAATTTTCTCAAATGGTTAATTAACACATGCAAAATTAAAAATCAACCATAGTCATTTTCAAGTGGTATCAGAGCTAGTTGAGGTTTGGAATTTGAGTTTTGCATGTTAGCCAGGGAAGAGCTCATCTCAAGGAAGAAAATGGAATCTACAGGAGGACTTTCTCAAAATGAGAAGGAGTTCATAAATTCGGTGATTGCCATGGCCGATATGGTGAAGGTGTTGTATGAAGACTACTTGGAACGAAAGAGCACGGTTCAAGTGAAAGCTTCAAAGAACAACAAAGGAAAAGAAGGATTAAAGGAAGTGCCTTCTACATCTATTTCAGAAAAAATATCTGAGGTATGCAGTGAAGGTTCCTCATCAAATTTTCCTCATTCTCATCAAGTTGGTTTTGGTGCATTCGAAAAACATACAAAAGGTGTAGGTTTGAGAATACTAACCAAGATGGGTTATGAAGAAGGAAAGGGCCTTGGATGTAAAGGTCAAGGCATTGCAAATCCTATTGAGGTTGAGGAAAGGCCTCGATACTTAGGATTGGGATATGGCGAAGGGGACCTTGGAGAGTCTTCCAAGATAGGTTCCAAAACTTCGGAAGCAAGTAATGCTTCAAATGCCCAACTTAAGACATTGCAGGAACACTTCACAAAAGGAAATGGAGCATCACTTCAGGATTGTGGTAGTGAATGCAAGTCATCTCCAAAGAAAAGTGAAGATCAACAAGGAAGGTATAATGGTCATGTTTTTATTAATTCTCCTTTTGGTTATAACAAGCATAATCAAGTAATCCAGAACTTGTGGAATATTTATCCATGTACTTATTGTCATTCACCAAAGCATTGTGTTGCCAAGTGTTGGAAGAGAAAAACTTTGTACCGGAAACCTATGTCGACCAGGAAGGAAACACAACATAAAGGCTCAAGTCCACAATGAAAGAAGGAGAAGGGTAAATAGGTATGGATGCCAAAAACTCATTGCACGTTTTGCAACAAGAGTGGACATCAAAAGGCTAGTTGTTGGAAGCTTAATCCGGAGCTTCGTCCAAGGAAGGACAAAAGGATTTTGCATGTACTCACGAAGGAGAAAGGATTACCAGCGAAGCA
>WSFP011542169.1:0-11615 GCA_009831015.1 Picea engelmannii | reverse complement strand
TTTTCTTAGTGATTAGTTTCCCAAACCCTCTTTAGATTCTTTTTATTAAATTTAATTAGGATAAACCTCCCCCGTACACATGTCACCTGATCCCTTAGTTGCACCAGAAATTAATTAATTAATTAATTCAATTTTTCTTATTTCCCTCACCCACCTAAAAATGTTTCTAAAAATGCTCCTCGGTGTCCCTTTATTCCTTTACATTTCTTAAATGATTGGATCCTTACTTAAATCCTAGTTTAGTTCACAAATAGAAAGTTTCAAAGGCTAGATTCCCTACCAAGTTAGACATTCCCCTTTTTATCTAAGTTCAGAATTAGCAAGTTTAGACATACACAACAATTTACCCTTTTAATAATTTAATCCTTCATTAAAATTTTACTTTAATTATTAATGTTTGAATTTTCTTTACCCCCTTCTTGTTACATGTCCATTTTTATTTTATTTTTGTTCACATGTTCTACTTAGACCTAGGTTTTAAATTCACTAGTCTTGGCGACAGTTTTTAAGGGAAAAAATTAGTTATTAAACGTTACTCATACCATCATTCATTTTAAGGCCGACCAAGTCCTAAGGAGGCATAGTTTTCTAGGTACTAGGTTCATTAACTTGGTAGAATTAAAATCGTGACGTGCCTTTCAAGACGCACTACGTGCTCCAAGGGTGCCACTCGCTTACATTCATGTTTTATTTGTGCGACGTGCCCTTGAAGACGCACTATGTGCTCCAAGGGTGCCACTCGCCTTTTCACTGATTTTGGTAGACATTAAACCCCTGGAGTCAATACTCTGTCAGGTGACCTTGTGGGAGACTAAGGGCCTCTAAGGAATAAGAACCTTGCCTTATTGTGTGCCCCTTAGAATCATTGTGAGCAACTATCACAATCTACCCTCACGGCATCGTGGGTCTTCTCGAGCTAGGTAATCGTTAACCTACAGTTCGATCCATGGCGGGAGTGTTAGTAAGTTGTGGCATGGTTGCTGCCACACCTCTCCCTCAATGTCCCTGGTTGCAGTGCGTGACCCCTTTACTCCTAATGTGAGTCTGGTTAGCAAGTTATCGTCAGCCTGCATTCATCAACGAAATGTGTCAGCGATCAAAATAATCATCATAATATACTAGCCATATGTCATATATGCAATATCAAAAACACTCAAACCATAACAGTCCACTCCCTGACTCGATCTAGAGTCCAAGGAGGTCCATTGATGCCATCGACATCCTCAAATGGTCTAGGTTCCTGCACACTCAGGAAAAACCAGTCAATAGCACATGTCGATATAAATATAACAAAACAACACATCATCTGATCCACAACATCTCATAATCATAATCAAACAATCAATCATATAATGAACCAGATCACTTGCACGCAAGTGTCCTCAAAGAATAAGTTCAATCAGGTGTGCACAAGAGAGGGATGTTACAAAGATGTTGGAGGATCTAGTAGAGGTATGTGTCGCATCTACATCCTTTTTAAATTATATTTTAAACATTTAAATTGATTTTATCGGACTAGCTAGAATCATTTTCAAGGATGACTTCTTGTCTAATTGATAGCTTTATGGATAAATTAAAGGAAAGTGTTCCTATGCTTTTCTAATTTTGTTCCCTCATTTTGAATTTGAATTGATAAGTTATTGTTTTTTCCCATCTCCCATTCCTCCAAAAAAATTCCTAAATGAGAATATAGGAAGAAAAGATAATAAATAAGAATAAAACCTATCAATCTTCTTTATTTTCTCATTCTCACTTCTCTGGTCAAGTTAGGGTTTTCTTCTTTCTCACATGGATGCTAGGGTTAGTTAAGGATATTTTCTTTCATTCCCTATTGGATTTAACTCACTATTTTTTGTGTTTTGGTGCTTGCATGTTTAATGGAGGAGAAAGATTTAGCTATGTTTCATGGCTATCTATATTCTTTTATTGTATAGTTTTCAGTGCAGGGTTTCTTCTTCTTAGATTACTCTAGTAGTTTATATATACACTTTCTTTTTTCTTTAATTTCTAAAAGCGATCTTGGTTCCTTTTGTGTATCTCTCCTATATTAAGGTGGTAGTAAGTAGAGATTGTGGAATGGATTTTGTCTAATTAAGGATCATGACATATTGAAATTCATATGTTACAATAAATTGATTCTCTTAACCAATGTGGGAAAAGTGTCTTTTATGAAGAAGTATTTATATCATAAAAACTATTCCAAGACACAAAATTATCTAATTTGTTTATTAAACATTTATGCACAATCACTTTGATCGAAAAGAATTTAGACAACTCAACATCTTTTGTTTCTTTCAGATAACCTTCTAAAGTTACATTGCAATATTTCAAAACTTAGAGTGTAATCCATAAAATACAATAATATGAAATTGTACTTTAGTATACAAGTTTGTTGTAGCATATGCATATTTCGAAGAGAGAAATATGACAAATGAAGTTTCATTTACAAAAAATAAAAGTTCAATTATTTAAATAGAGAATTATGAAAAAGAGTGATATATATATATATATAAGAGGATTAGCTCAATTCATCTAGAGTGAATTTATATATATATACTGCTCCACTGCATAATACATTGAATTAGAAAAATATTTTTTCTAATTTATTAAATATTCTTAAATTTAAAAATTTTCTCAAAAAAATAAATAAATTATAAGATCGTCCAGTGGAGGGACTTCATTTTGAAATGTGGAAATTGCCTTGTATCTACTTTCCCTCGCTGAGAACTGATCAGACCTGAGCAGATGCATCATGTGAGTCATTTTGAATAGCTTGCTAGTGTTATCCCAAATAGATCTGAGCAAGTATGATAAGATCTAGGTTGTTTTCAATGACCTGTTCTTTTATGGGTGTTTCAAGAGGGGTTCAAGCAGATCTGGGAGCTTCCTCAGCCAGATCGATTCCTCTGCTCTGGGTAGGATTATCAAATTTTTGTGAGGACTTGTGGTTACCTGGGGGTGGAGGGTTCTGGGATACTTTCTTCCTCCAATCCTATATCTCACAAGGATTCAACTTGATCCAAGACTTATCTCTCGATTGCACAACTTCATGTTATGCCAAGCCTGTGCATTGTTGAGAACTAGACGAGGTGCTAGATTTGGAGGTCAAGCATCTATGTTCATCTCTTAAATCTGAGGCAGGAATATGTAGATTCAATGGGTTCTAGGTATGGTTGGAAAATATGCACCAGTGGATATTTATATTTGGACCAAGAATTGTGACATCTTTTTTGTGTTGTATAACTTACATTCTAGTTCAGTTCTATTATGAGAATGGTTACCAAAAAATATGAGGGGACCTTGGTTATAGGGAAGAACATGGCTTTTTATTAACTAGTGGTTTTTGGATTTTGATACTACTATTTTGGTCATATCCAAAATGCCACCTTGGTTAGGCTTCCACCTTTTGGGAACTCTTAAGTATTTAAAGATATTGGAAACGACGCTTTGGTCAATGAATGGGGTGGAGAAATTATCCTTTGGATAGGCCTTATTCAAATCACGGAAGTTCGTACATACATGAATCATTCCCTTCTTTTTGTTGACCGGAACGAGATTTGACACCCACTGCATCAACTGGATGGGGTAGATGAAACCAGCTTTGAGTAGTTTCTCTACTTCAAACTTAATAGTTGTTTCTTTCCAAGGATTAATCGAACGAAGATTCTGTTGGACCGGCTTGGATTCAAGGTAATTCGTTATTTCATGTTCGATGATTCTTGGATCTATGCCTGGAATTTCCTCGTAAGGCTAGGCAAAAATGTCGTGGAATTCTTTAAATAAATCAGTGTAGATTCGAATCTCCTCAGGGGAGTAGTCCGCTCCGACGAAGACATTCTCCATGATGCTAGAGGTTCTTTTGGGTAGTTTTTTAAAGTCTAATCTTGAGAGGACCTAGTAGAGATTGTTTACATATGTTCTTATTTATGTGGAGATTAACCTTAGTAAGTAAAGGTCTTCTAGACAGAATGGTTCTGAAATATGGAAATTTCAAATGGATCCAGATTTTGGATTATGAAAATACTACTTTTAGGTGTTCGTACTATCTCATCAAACATGACCAGTTCAAGGAACTTGTCCACAACCAAGAAGCCAACCTAAAAATAAAAATGGGTAGTTCTTCAAATCCAAAAGTTGGCAGCTATATGAACCTCCTCATTTAAAGGATGATGAAGATGAGAGTACATTGGATTTGTCCAGTTTTGAGATTGAGAAAGTCAATATAGAAAAAATAGAAATAAATAATGATGGTATAAAATAGACAACAGGGGTTCTTGAAGAAGAAAAGAATGCAGTGGATTCCTCCTTTCAGGAGTTAGTCTTAAAGGATGCATCGGGAGGGGTATTAAGAGATCGATTGAATCTGAAATTTTTTATTTAGATAAAAAAACAATGCCTCCTGAAAATTCAGAACTACATAAAATTGAATTCCATGAGGTTGTTGTTGAACCTCCTCCATGGGGTTGGATAGTGGGCAAAAAGAAGAGTAAAAAATGTCGGATTGAGGTCAATGTCAGGTTTTTTTTTGTTTGTTTTTTAGTATTAAGTTATGGTTGGTTGGATATCTATGAATGTTGTAAGAGCATATTTTTGTAATATACTATATGCACTTGAAAAATGTGATTTATATTCTTTTTATGAATATAAGTTATGATTTTTTCCATGGATGTGTGTAATTCCCATCAAGCTAAAGGTAAGTGAGCTTGATGACACTTTCCATATAAGTTTATTTCTAGCTTATTAACTTGCCTCCATAAGGAAGTAGAATAAGCTTGAAACCTACCATATAACAAAACAATAGACGTGTCAGATGGAGACTAAGATGTGCATGGTGTATAATCATTATGGAATAAAGGTAATGGAACACTCTTATCGGTATCATTGTTAAATAAAACAATTGAAATTTATCTATAAAATAGATAATCCAACTTGTGTTTTTCATTCCTCGCTAGTTTGTTGCACATGGAATCTAGATCATTTACCTCTTGATGTGACGAATCAATTAATCTCAAATATGTTTATTGTTGAATTCAAATGACCTACATATCCTTGTTTCCTTTTAAAATGCATTTTACTCAATCTTGGAATGTTTGTTAGGCGTGCAACCCATTTACTTGAATGATAATAGAAGGAAGCGTTATTAGGTGCAACTCATTTACTTGAATGATAATAGGAGGAAGCTTTGTTAGGGGCATTTTTGGAAGTGAAAGAAATAGTGTTTGTATTGGGTGTGAAATTTTGATTAATTCTTTTGTATTATTTCTAAATGACTATATCTCTTGTCTAGATTCCACCACAACACTATGGATTATTTAGATGTTGCATGGCATAGCCCAACCAGCTAAATAGTTGTCAGCAGAGTTCATCAATTATCGAGTAGGTTGTTCCATAATTTTTAGTGCCCCATTTGTTTTGACTAATTTGACAGATTGATTTTATTATTTGAGGGAATTTTGTTTACAAAATGACTAGGTTTATTGACTTGTGTTATGATGATGAAACTTAGACTCTCAGATGATTTTGATTGGCTTTAATTGGCATAATTTTCATTTCAAATGAATTTTATGTAAATTTTTATATGAAACATAATGGATAAAACGTACAATGATATGATGTAAATGAAGTAATTGATTCAAATGGTTATGAAACATTGAAATGGATATATTTTGGATGTAATTATTTTATGATGTCACTAATGGTTTGCCTAGTGTGACAAGGAACCGACAAGGGTTACATAGATGTGGGGTTGTGTCAAAGTTGTATGGACTTCGGAATGAGTAAAGGTATTGTAATGATATACTTTAATTTCCCTGGATGGGGTGACATGTGCCTAGCCATGCAGTTAAATCCCAACCCTGCATGTCGCCTCTCCTTCATGCTTCAGTTCTTGAGGACGCAATTTAATGTAGGGTGATTCGATGGGATATTTAATTCCATGGGACCTTTGATGCTCTAGTTCAGGATGATGTTGGGTTTAATTAGGAGGGGTACTACAGAGGACAATTTCGCCTCCGATTTTATTGCTCCCTTAATGTGTTGGAATGGGAATTTTTCTACCTGTTGCTTCGTTATTCTGGACATGCCTTTCCTTCTTGCTCTGTCTGCACGCTTGTCTTCTCTATTGGAGAGGTTCAGATGTCCTCGGTTCTGAATTGATTTTCTCCATCCTTTGTTCATTGATCTCATCCTTGGTGCCATGCCCCGTGAGCGTGGCCACTCTCACAGAGATCCAGACTATCTCAAATATCTTGCTAGCTGTCGCAAAAATGCCAATGTCATTGCAAATGATCCGGATCGGTCTTCCCCTCAAGACACCCATAATGCTGAAGTTCTAGGCATGGATATTATTATCCCTGAAGTTGTCCCTAACTTCTAGGGGCAAGCTAGGGAACCTCAGTTATTGCAATGGTTTATATTTGTAAATCAAATTGAGTTTATAGATTGGTTGTGGATCGGGTAGTGGATAGGTTGGACAACAATTGATCAGGTTACACTTTTGAATCAGGTTTCCACAACATTCAACTTAGTCAAAGGCATTCATTATGTCTAGTTAGATGAATAAAGTAAAGGTTGATGAAAGAGAAACTACAAGTTACAATATGTTCTCTTGTAAAGAAGAAATTTCAAATTTCCAAATAATATTCATAAACATGAAAGAATAATTCAAATGCAACTCCTGAAAATATGATTTTAACGGCAAAATTGTTTTACTGAAATTCAAGACATAATAGGATAAACCAATGCTTTGCAAAAAAATTCAAATGCATTTAAATAAGACAGAAGAAATAAAGACATAGAAGAAGATAGTCTAACCATCATAATGTTTTTCAATTGAGTACAAAATGTTGCAGATTCCAACTTTTCAATTTTTTATCAATATGTTCCTTGAATGCCACAAAATCTGAACCCCCTACTCTGAAATCTAATTTATTTTTTATACAAAGAGTTCGTTTGCGATTGGATCTCAGATCCTAAAACCTAGTTACAGTTTTGATTATGCTTCGATATATCTAGCTATCAACTAGAGATTACATTCTATTTTATTCAATGTGTAAAAAACAAAATCTTGGATCTTAGGGAAAAGATCTTCTATCATAGGACCATATCATAACTCCTAAGATATCTTTGACCCTAACGAATAGGATCCACATCAATTGTTTCAAGAACACATACGTGGAAGAATTGGCCCTTGAATTTCTAGCTTGGATTTGTTCATTGTAGTCCATAGTGTTCATCCTAATTGCAAAAATATTCAATGACTATCCCGGAATCCTTAGACCTCTGCTCTTCAGAAATATCCCATGTTTCAAAACTGAGGACGCTACGATATTTCATGTAGCTGTTCATTACCCTTTTTCTCCCAAATTCCAAATTGGGTCAAGCTGAATTTTGGACAGCATATTAATATCATCATGATGCTTCGACACTCCAATTTTGAGATAAACCCAGTTCACAATTTTCAAGAAAAACAGAAAATGGTTGTAGGTGACGGCGGCTCATTTCTCGAAAAATATGAATTAATTTGCATGGAATTCACTGGATTTGTTTATCTTACTCTAATGCATGTCCCCTCCAAATTTCGTAGAGAATGGATGCATGGTTTGAAAGATATGGTCAAATCAACTTTCTACTTGAACTCTAAACTCCTTGTAGCTTAGCATTCCATACCTCGAGTCTTTTATTTTGCTGCTTCAGATATTCAATAATTGTCCTATATTTCTCTGACCCCTGTTTTTCTGGTGCATCCTATGTTTCTTCCCTGTCTTCATCTTGGTCCTCTTCTAATGCAGGGCTATTTAAATCAATTGATCATTTAGGTTTTCTAGGCTTTATTTCATACTTATGTTCCTTTGAAGATGTTTCTTCAATTAAATTATTTTTCACAAGTTTAGATAAGTTGTATGTTTCTTCCATATATGATTCTGACAATTCTTGCATCTCTGGACTGTAGGTGGGATCTTGTTCTATTCCATCATCTGATTGAGAAGATTCAACTTTAGACACTGGATGTTGCTTTTTCTCCTTCCCAGTTTTCCTTATTGACCTTTCCTTTACAGTTCTAATGGCCAACATTTCTTTCTTGGTGATTTTAGGATTCTTTTCAAGGATGTCATCATCTATGACAATCAATTTTTCTCCCTTCAGATATGGTTTGAACAGAGCCTTAGAATTCAGCCTCAGCTTATTTGTAGGTCGAGTTTTGTGTATGTTAGGGTAGTTTACATGTTGTTTCCCTTTGTTCCTTTTGCTATGTCTTACCTTATAATATTTCTCAACTGGTATGTCATGAATTTCTAATTCAGGCTCTCGTTTTATCCTATAAAGTTCTTGTCATTTGTCTAGTCCTCCTCCTCGTATACACCCTGTCAATTCCCACAAACTCATGTTTTGATGCAAATGATTCGGTTTTTTTATTATCCTAGTCTTCTTGTTGTAAAGCGATATTTCTCTTGCTCAATCTGGTTTCTCTCATTATAGGGGAAGCTTCTTCTTGTACCTTTGTTGTACTCTTTGTTGTGCTTTTTTATGTGTTTCCCTTTCTTGTTGAAACCCTAGATTTCTTGTCAGGAGTTGTTTTTTGTGTTTCTGAAACATGTTCTTCAAACCTTAAGGAAGACAATAGTTGTTTCCAGGACACTTGAACTTCACTTAATGCATACATAACCACAATTTTGATTAAACCTTGATGAAATAAGATTTTATGAACAGTTTTAGGATGGCTTTGTATCTTGTTTGCCATGTTTGTCAAACTTTTCACCAGATAAAAGGGCAGATCAATTTCCTTGTCTCCATTTAAATGAATCAAAATTCGTATGTGGTAGAAATGAATGGTAAAAAACCTACCTTCACAGGTTATACATTTATGGACCACTGCTAATATACTCTACCATTCCTTCTTCATCCATTGATTTGGGATGTCTTGACTTCAGTTTGGTTTGTGATTCTCTGCCACTAAGAATTGGTTGCACGGGTCTGCAGGAAATTTTTTCTTCTTCCACCACCTTTCACCTTTTACAGAAAAACAACAGGCTACTACAATTGAATGTTATGTGACATGAATAATCACATAACCCACCTACGTTTGAAACTTGCCGAAGTTATTAGCAAATAGAATTGAAATTGCTTCATGATGCCCTTGAAAAGCACAGAAAAACTTGAACCATTCTCCCTAGACAAATTTATGCATAATTTCAAGGCAGGCTTCTAATAATTCAATCCCCTCTGGTTCTAATCGAAGAATTCTACCACCTTTCTTGGGCAACATATTCCACTCTGACACATTCACACTAATCACGATCTTTGTTATACCTATGATAATTAGTGTTTCCCCTTACTCAGGATTTCAAAGATGCATGCATAGAATAGCTAACACGGAAGGGTTTTTGTTGCATATGACATTAAACTGCATTTCCCCTTATTTCAGAATTCCTTTAAAAAAATTTAAATCATAGTTTTGCATGTTTTAAATTCATGGCCTGACACCTAAGCCTGATGGAAGTACGAGCAGATTTGGAATTATATTCATTAAATCATGCATAGGGATAGAATAATTATTTAGATATGACAAAATTTAATACCACAATTGTTTGCATGATCTCCTGCATGATTTCGAAGCTGCTAACATGATCTTCGATTTTGAAGCACACTTGAAGTAATGATGTTTCTGTGTGCTACAAGAATGTTGCCATTCTTGTAGCGTCCTTGTTTATTCTTTATTCTTTGAAAAATGCACGTTTAATTGGAAATATGAATAACATATCTGATGTGACATCTCCTATTTATGTAAATATTTCAAACATATCCAATAAGAAGCAAATGAAAAAAGGATTTAAGTAAGAGCAAATCACACCAAAATGTAAAGTAAAGTACAAAAGGTGTAATAGACAAAGACAAAAAGGTTTAGGAAAGGTGTTTTTAATAAAATAGGATAAATTTTAGGAACGGAAAGGTAGAAATAGGCTTAAGGACTAAAAAATACTAGCATCGAAGAGGATAATTTGGGTTGTGTGGTCATTGAGGAAGACTCGCTCGCTACACCTCCTACAAACACAGTGGAAACGTCTATGACAAGTATTGAGACAATTTTTTCGCATGCACAGACTACAAAAAACATAGAAGCAACGGGCCCTGCTCTCTTGCATGATTTTGAAGCTGCTAACATGATCTTCGATTTTGAAGCACACTTGAAGTAATGATGTTTATGTGTGCTACAAGAATGTTGCCATTCTTGTAGCATCCTTGTTTATTCTTTATTCTTTGAAAAATGCGCTTTTCATTGGAAATATGAATAACATATTTGATGTGACATCTCCTATTTATGTAAATATTTCAAATATATCCTATAAGAAGCAAATGAAAAAAGGATTTAAGTAAGAGCAAATCACACCAAAATGTAAAGTAAAGTACAAAAGGTGTAATAGACAAAGACAAAAAGGTTTAGGAAAGGTGTTTTTAATAGAATAGGATAAATTTTAGGAACAGAAAAGTAGAAATAGGCTTAAGGACTAAAAAATACTAGCATCGAAGAGGATAATTTGGGTTGTGTGGTCATTGAGGAAGACTCGCTCGCTACACCTCCTACAAACACAGTGGAAACGTCTATGACAAGTATTGAGACAATTTTTCCGCATGCACAGTCTACAAAAAACATAGAAGCAACGGGCCCTGCTCTCCTGCATGATTTCGAAGCTGCTAACATGATCTTCGATTTTGAAGCACACTTGAAGTAATGATGTTTCTGTGTGCTACAAGAATGTTTCCATTCTTGTAGCGTCCTTGTTTATTCTTTATTATTTGAAAAATGTGCTTTTAATTGGAAATATGAATAACATATCTGATGTGACATCTCCTATTTATGTAAATATTTCAAACATATCCTATAAGAAGCAAATGAAAAAAGGATTTAAGTAAGAGAAAATCACACCAAAATGTAAAGTAAAGTACAAAAGGTGTAATAGACAAAGACAAAAAGGCTTAGGAAAGGTGTTTTTAATAGAATAGGATAAATTTTAGGAACAGAAAGGTAGAAATAGGCTTAAGGACTAAAAAATACTAGCATCGAAGAGGATAATTTGGGTTGTGTGGTCATTGAGGAAGACTCGCTCGCTACACCTCCTACAAACACAATGGAAACGTCTATGACAAGTATTGAGACAATTTTTTCGCATGCACGGTCTACAAAAAACATAGAAGCAACAGGCCCTGCTTCCCTGAACGACCCGTCAGAAGGCCACTAGGGCTTTCCTGTTATTGAGGAAACAACCCAACTGATACCCCATCAACAAGTTAATCGAACACTGAAGGATGTCCCTAACTTCAATTTGCATAGTTTCTCTGAGGATCACCTCAATTTTCTCATGGACATCCATCAAGATGTAGCGGACCAGTTGTTTCACCATGAGAGCATCAACCACCAGTTGGAATTTCTTTTTGAGTCCCTATCAGGCGAGCCTGCTTCCAGTCGTTGCTCAGTTTGTCCTCATCCTTTCTTCCTGGTTCCAGCTTGGAATCAGACTCCTACTGGAGAAGGAGGCAGCAGTACTTCTAGTGCATGATCTTATTTTTGTCTATGTTTCATTTATGTTCTTTCAAGTTCCTTAGGACTAGTTTTAAAA
>WSFP011542166.1:0-11542 GCA_009831015.1 Picea engelmannii | reverse complement strand
ATCAAAAGATTGTTCTCCTGAAGAAATTAAGATCTACACTGATCTCTTCAAATAATTAAAATATGCATTCACTTGGTGTTCCCTCTAGAGATCCAAACATGCCCGTACCTCTTGGAGAGGAGCGAGGAGAGAGAGATATGTGTTCTTTTAAAGTTATTTAATTTTTAGTTTCTTTCATATATATCATTTTTTATATGCATCCGAGTATTTGAAAACTATGTATCTTTTATGTACAGATGTGGGACCAACACACCCAATAGAATTCTCGAGGACTAGGCAACGCCCTCGACTAGAGGCAGTACCAACAATAGATTTCGGACCAACAGTTGTAGGGGGACCTCCAGCTGAAGAGGTTGAGAGAGTTTTGAGACGGGTGGAGCAAAACCTCACTACGCTCACTCGTGCAGTTCCCATGGCCGAGATTGAGGATCTCCCACTATCCATGTAGCCTCATGTAGTTGGGGTGCCATGAACTTGGGTCCAACTCTTCCGGCATTTGGAAAATGCCATCGTTCACTACAATAGGGCCAATAGGCACCGAGCTTAGATAGGATGGAATCATCATGTGCCGAGGGTATGTTTTGTGTATTTTTGAGGGAATAAGCCCCATGATGTATACCAAATTATTATTTTTGAGGTGTTCATGCCCACCTATGTACTCTGAGAATTATATATATATATATATATATATATATATATATATATATATATATATATATATATATATACATACATCTTTTTATATGTCTTATGGATCACATTTTTTACAAATGTATGTACATGTGTATGCATGTGCTGCTTTTTATGTGTGTGCAACATGCAAATCTAATACTTGATTAGCTAGAGTATCTGTCATTTGATTTAATCTCCTAGGAACATGGATATAAATAATGTAATCAAAGCAATGTTCTAAGAGACATACCGTAAGGAATGGTCGGTGTAAAGTAGGATCATAAACACGGTAAACCCCATTTAAATGGGACACAACCAACTGAGCATTTAAGTAGAACCAGAGGTGAGATATACCATGTGACAAAGTGTCACAAAGCAAATCTATCACAACACTGTACTCGACAAAATTATTTGTAGTGCCACCTAGACTGATACCTCTAGAAGATAACAACTATCCTTGAGGTGTGAAAATCACCCAAGTTGTGGAAGCAAGCCTCCGAGTGTGTCGGCTAGCACCATCTGCGAACCCAAAGAATACCTTTGATTCACTTGACATCTTCCATAGTGAAAAATATGATATAAATAACGACACATCCATAAAACAAAAAGACAAAAACTAACTGTATAATAACTATACATATGTACAAGAAGTCACCCAGGTGACCAACCTTTGAGTAATACTTCTTGAGGTAGAGCCCATTTCTAGGCTCTGCCAAAGCATTTCCCTCAAATTCAACCAGACGATAAGCACCCTTCTTTAAGATCTCCTTCACAATGAAAGGTCCGAACCACATGGGTTTAAATTTGCATGCCCCTGGGGGATCCTTTTCTTGGTCGTAGACCAGGACAAGGTCACCTTCAGAGAAAATTTGAGGAAGAGTGGACCGATCATATTGACACTTGAATTGTTTCTTGTGAGCCTCGTTGGCCAAGGATGCATCGCAACATTGTTCATCAAGCTGCTCGAGATATAATAGACGTTCCTCAAGTGGTGAAGTGTCTCGCAATAAATCTACTACCAACTTTAGAGATGGGATCTATCACTTTATAGGAAAGCCTGATTCCATCCCATAAATGAGTTGAAAAGGTGAGAAACTGGTGGCAGTCTTTACAGACGTTTGGTAGGCCCATAACGCCGAGTACAACATCAAATGTGAATTTGACTTTGCATAATTGATCGTTTGCGGAAGAATAGTCTTGAGGGACTTATTCACAACTTCCACCTAACCATTCACTTATGGGTAGTAGGGTGATGAATGATATTGACTCAACCCAATATTTGATGTTAACTCAAACATCACTTTGTTCTGGAAGTGACTTCCATGGTTAGTGACAATCTCCCTTAGGATGTCGAACCTTGCTACTATCTGGTTAAAAATGAAGAGAGTTGTTGTTTTTCCATCACTGTTAAATGTTGTCATAGCCTTGACCCACTTTGTGAAGTATTATAATCCTACGATGATATAACGATGAGCCATGGCTGAAGCCAGGTGGCATGTGGTAAAACCAATCCCCCACTTGGTGAAAGGACTGACAACAATGACGAGAAACATAGGAGAAGGATGTGCCCTCATCTTCTGAGAGAAGATCTGACACAGGTGGAACTTCTTGACCGACTCAACACAATCTTTGATTAATGTAGGACAAAAGTAACCAGCTCGTAGAGTCTTTTGGGATGTTTCCAACCCAGAAAAATGACCACCACATGCTCCAATGTGGCAATCATTAAGAACAAGTTCTTCTTCCTTTTGTATAAGGCACTAATGAAGAATGCAATCTACACATTGACGATACAAAGTTTCATCGAGTATGAGATAGTTTTGTGCTTGATGGGGAATTTGTCGATGCTCATCGTGAGAAGAAGAAGCTGGGCAGTTGAAAGTCTGGACATGCAATCATAAAAAGATGCGATCAGAAAAAGATCTCCTTTAATAGGTGATTCTTTGGGTGTAACATCACCTAATTCGACCGGAAGTTCTGAAATAAGTTCCACAAAGAACAATGACTTTTTTCATTTCACGAAAACAAAATCCAAGTCAAATTCCTGGAGAATTACAATCCATCTACTGATCTTTCCACCAATGACACATCGTGTTAACACATATTGGAATGGATTCACAACCACAATGACGATGGTCTTGCGAAGAAAAATATAATGACGGAACTGTTGGACGGAATGCACCACTACCAACGCAAGCTTCTCAAAATGGGAATAGTTGAGTTCCAGGCCAACCAGGCCTCAACTTGGGTAATAAATCACATGCTCTTCGAGTATATCGTCCTCTTGAACCAAGACCATACTGATGGTTGACTCTATAGTGACCAAGTACAATAAAAAGTCTTCATTATAAGTGGGAGGTCGGAGCAGAGGGGTAGACGTGAGGGCACATTTCAACACTTCAAAAGAGTGTTGAGTGGCTTCGTCCCAATAGAAAGCGACTCCCTTCTTCAATAAACGCATGAACCCTTTAGTGATCTCAGCATAGTTTGCAATAAAACACCGAAGAAAGTTCGCTTTCCCCTATAAGATTTGAAGCTGAGGGACTGTGCATGGGGGAGGAAACTAAACTATTGCCTCAACCTTCAAAGGATCGACCATGATCCCTTTTTTTGAAACTATGAAACCTAAAAGACGACCCAATGTCACACAAAAACTGCACTTGTTAGGATTCAAGCGAATCCGATAGTAGTGACATCGTTCGAAGATTAGTCAGAGGTGTGCAGGATGATCAACTCTCTTATAATATCGTGATGCTAGATATTCAAGATAGGCCTCAAATATATGTCTAAGGTCATGGAAATATAAAGACATGGCCCACTGAAAAGTGGCTCCAACATTATTTAGGCCAAAAGTAATCTTTCGATCAACAAATGTGCTCCACAGATAGATAAAAGATTTTTTATGTTGGTCTTCAAGTTTGATCTGAATCTGGTTATATCCTGAAAAACCATCCATGAAATAAAAGATCTCACAGCCTGTGCATTCATTGACATTCTAATCAATGAATGGGGTGGGGAAATTATCCTTTGGACATGCCTTGTTCAAGTCATAGAAGTCCATGCACACGCGAATCATACCCTATTTTTTGTTAACCAAAACAAGATTTGACACCCATTGCGTCAACTGTACAGGGTAGATGAAACTGGATTTAAGTAGTTTCTCCACTTTAGCCTTAATAACTACTTCTTTTCGAGGATTCACCGGATGAAGCTTCTGTCGGACCAACTTGACATTAGGATAAGTCTTTATCTCATGTTTGATGATTCTTGGATTGATGCCTTGAATTTTCTCGTAAGATCGAGCAAAAACGTTGCGAAATTCTTGAAATAAGTTTGTATAGATTCGAATCTCCTCGGGGGAGTTGTCTGCTCCGAAGAAAACATTCTCCACGATGCTAGGGGTTCTGTAGATATATATAGGTATCGTTTCAATGATAGTTTCCATATTACCCTCAGCGTAAACTACGTGTGTAGCTAGAGGATTAACAAGACAAGACCTATCTCCAGTCATATTCAACACGAATTCACCTACCTCTATTCTTCTTAACTTCGGGAGAAAATAAGATCTGTGATGGAGATCATCCCAGGGTCTGTCCGGACCAGTCAATGCCTCTATAATCACCTTGTCATAGGGCAAGACCAAGTCTAAATAATCTGTGTGGCGAGGGAACCTTGAGCCCAAATAGGATCAAGAAATGGATCTAACTTCTGTGTGGGAGTCGGATCAGGGTCGACCGAAGCTTGCTGGATGATATTGTATGCAACTTCTGTAATGGAAAAGGAAATAGCCATGACAAGATGACCTGTCTCTTCCATCGAGGTTGATGGGGAAGGAAAATTCCATGGATCGTTAAAGTAAGTCGTTCAAAATGACGACACTTGAAATATTTCAGCCCTAGGCTAGTCGGGGGAAGCCGATATAAACTTGACATCTCCAGAAGGAGGTGGGTAATCGAAAGTACCCATTAAAGGTGGGCACAAACCAACCCCCATGTTGACGACGTCGTGCTAAGGGTTATCAATCATCGAGACCTTGGATTTCCCCGATGAAGGGTTAGGCTTGGAGAAGGACAACTAATCAATGGTTACGATTCAACCCTCATGTGGAAACAACAAGACCTTGAAAACTGTGGCAACCACTGCATGCATTGCATAATTCCAACTCCTTCCTAACAAAAGGTTGTAGTCGAGAGGTGCTGATGGGTGATTTATATGTACTAAATAGACACTAAACTACCCTCAATTAAGTTTTCAACCCGGGGTAAGTAAACTTAGAGTTGTAGAAAAATATATGCCAAAGGTAGAAGGGTTGGTAGGAGTACATTCTAACTAAGGAAGGCATCTAAGGCTAATCTACTCAAGAAAAACTATCTAATGAGCGAACCCTACTAAGCAAAATGAAACTAGGTAACCTAAGTACTTTTGGGTCAAGGGTCGATGGACAGTTCCTAAGAAAGCAAGTAAAACTCAATGTAAAGAAAACTAGTTCAACAATAAGCAATAAGAAAACTACTAAGCATAATAAGAAAATGACAAAAGAAAACTTCTTTAACTTTCCAACCTACATTCAATGAGCAACTACCCTATGAAAGAAAATATATAAGCAAGTAAACAAAAGCACCTATCTAACCTATTAAAGAAAATAGACAAGTAAGCAAAGACACCTAACTAACCTACTAAAGAAAAATACAAGTAAGCAAAGGCACCTAACTAACCTACTAAAGAAAAACTTCTCATTGAACAACTATCTAGCCTAAGAGGCAAGTGAACTAAATGCCTAATGCAAAACTATTTCTAATGAGTGAAAGGAAATATAAATGCTCAATGCAATGCATGAAAGGAAATCTATTCTATTGAAAGAAAGAAGAAATGACAACTAATTCTTAATCTATATAAGCAAACAACTATCTAATCTATCAAAGCAAAGTCTATATATCCTACAACAATAATAAAACTTTATTCTAACCTATGAAAGCAAGAAACTATATCTATGAAAACAAGAAAACTATCTTTTAACCTATGACAATTCAAATATAATGTTGGTGGTTGTGTGAATGTTTTCGGTGTCAGATGATATATCAATAGCACTTGACAACAAAGGACAATTCTAGCGGTATAAGCTCAACACTAATCTCAATGGCAAAGTGAAAGGTATGGATTAAACAATCCAATGATAATTTAGCCACGACAAAACAATGTTAAATACCCCACATATTCATATATGAACCATCAACAACATAACGAGATCATCATTATACTTCTATACTACATAAGCAAAATTCATACTTAAACTCAAGCTATTAACTAAGAAATACATTTGCAATTTAATTCTAGGAAATAAATTACGTAAATGAAAACTATGCTATATCTACTCTAGCAATTCAAACTGCGATAAATAAATGACTAAAAATAGAAATTAAAGCATGACATTTAAAAAGTAAACTAACAACTGCATTAATCAACAACTAAGTAAGAAAGATCTATCTAAAAATGAAATAAGCAATCTATCATTAAAAACTAGAATTAACTCTATCCATCCATCAAATCCTTGTCAATTAAAGCCCAAATTAAAACGCTATTCTATGCTATTCAAAACTTTGTTTTAAACTTGATTCTAAAATCATAAATAAAAACATAATCTAGTATTTAACTACACATGGGGTTAGTCTAGGAGTCTGCAGATCCATTCCTAACTACGACATTAATGCATGGTAACACAATTCATGATACTAACCTGCAAAAGAGAGTCAAAGCAAATTAAATTATAACAACAAATTAATTAACAAAATAGAAATGCATGCACAAGAAATAAAGAGAGACAACTAAACTATAAAAATGCATAAATAAACTAAATAAGAGTTACCAGATTGTTGGTGCCCCCCCCCAACAAGTCATGTTCACTCCCTAAAATCACACCACGAGCTCAACAAAAGGAATTCACCATTAAAACGCAGAAACACAGTTTTATGCAATTCTGGCAATTGAAAAATACAAAAACAGAGCCAAAATCATTTTTGGCTCTAACACATGACTTCTTGTACTTCTTAACAATTATCTGACCACCACAGTGGTATTTATAATGTTTATAGACCAAGTGGTCGATCACAGGAGGTTCGAACCACTTCTAAAATTGGAAAATTTCATTAATGGTGCCCTAACTCCCAAAACAAAGCTAACCAATAATCACCCACCATAACAACCCAAAATCGAGTTGTCAAGAGTTCAGTAGCTGGAGGGGATAAGCATGAACAAAACCCATGTCTCTGATTCGCCCCCCACTAGCCGCCAATTCCATAACCACCAAATCGCCCTCCAGTTTTGTGCAGGAAGAGGTGTTGGACAGAGTGTCGGATCGAGTGCCGAAACGAGTGTCGGAATGAGTGTCGGATCAAGTGTCGGAACTAGAAACGTAGTGCACTTTTTTCCTGTAACACCATAAAAATGTGAATTAGCTCTTGGAAATCATAAAACATGATGACTTATACTTGATACAATCATTAAACATGAATTACACATACCTTATGCCGATCATACCATTTTATCATAAAATTCTTCAAAAATCTCCTTCAAAAGATGAAAAACACATATGTACATGTGGAAAAAGTGCATAATAACCGTCATAAAAGTGATCATATCTCGGGCCCAACATTACCCCCACACCTAAAATTTTGCAGGTCCCACTGCAAACAAAAAGAAATTGCTTGTTATGACTAAACTTGCGAAGGAGTGGGTGGTTTAGCTTTAGAAGCTTCTCCCTCTTGCCCGGGGGATTTTGACTTGGGAATTTCAGGGTGTTTCAATTGCATCTAGAGACTATTATTGGTGGAAGTAAATATCATCAACCTAACACTGTAGAAATTTTATCTTGGCTTGTAGGACAACGTTATCATGGCGTAAATGACAACTCAATGTTTCATGCTCTCTAAGTTTGAACTGGAGGGTTGGGAGTTTTTGGAGGATTCTGATGACATGTGAGAAATCCTTGAGATGTATATTATACCATTGATCCTTTAAACCATGCAAAACAACAATTTTACCTCTACAAAATTAGTTCCAAAAGTGACTTCCCATAAGCGCAACAATTATGGCCCGACGGACTTGTGAAAAATAGGTATCAAAGTGAAACCTATAACTACAAGAAATTAAAACATGTGTAAAAACTGAGAGAGTTTTTTGTTTTTGAATATGTCCTTGACAAAAACGTCTCTTGGTTTTCAAAAATTCACTTTTAGTTGTTAGGGAAACATGCCAAGAAAACATGACTAAAACAAGAAAAGCAGAGTGCTTTATTTCCTGAAAAACTAGGCCTCTAAGAGAATTGAATATATCCAAAACCATAATGTATATTTATAAAATGAGAGAGTTTATTGTTTTCTAATATGTCCTTGATAAAAAAAATCTCTTGGTTTTCAACAATTCCTTCCCTGTTGTTAGAAAAACATAGAAATAAAATATGACTAAATTAGGAAAAAAATAGAGTGTTTTATTTTCTGAAAGCATAGGCCTCTAAGATGATAGTATATATCCCAAACCATAAAGTATATTCAAAACCTGAGAGAGGTTATTGTGTTTTGGTATGTTATGAACAAAATAATCCTCTGGGTTTCAAAATTACTTTCCCACTTGTTCATAATCCCAGCTTGAAGTTGGTTACTCAAAACTTGCAGAAGCGCAATGTGTTCTTTGATAGGGATTTTGGAGGCCTTCCCAGAGGATTTTTGGGATGAAAGTGGTATGGGTGTAAATTGTATGATGTCTTGTACACAATGGAACCATCAAGCACTTCAAATTCCTTCTCCAAACCTATGAAAAACTGACTTGAAGTCAAACTGTCCAAATGTGCAGAAACCCTCCTATAGTGACTGTATTTGGGGAATTTATCTCAAATGATAACACCTGCGAATAAAATAAAGGAGGTTTTTGTTTATTGGTCTATGATTGACATAAACCTATTTCACTTTTGTAAAATTCATCTTCCTTAATTCAAAAAACAATTTTGAAGTAGAACTTTGACCAAGACAATTATCTGAAAATTTATGACAGGGAATGATGATGACCATGATGAAAATTTATGACATTGTATGAGTGGAGGGAGTAGTAATGACACCTAGACACACCAATGACAATTTTACAACCAAGATATGTCAAATTTTATTTGATAAGTTTATTTTGAAAATATAACAATTTGACCTAATAACCCTATCAATCACATGAAATAGTAAATTTGATCACTGGTGACTGACAAAATTGATAGATACTAACAAAAGGCTTGGTTTGTACTAGTAGGCATGGTGAATAGGAAAATTGTTATTGCGTGTCATAATATGTAACAATTCAAACAACTGATCCTCTTTTCATAAGCTTGGAATACAAATGACATTAAGTATTTAGCAGTTGTAATTACTCTGTATTTGTCACAAAGAGTAGTTAAGTATAAGTAGTCTTCTATAGCATAAACATAAAAACGCACAAGATTTTATAACGCACACAATGATGTTAGCAGTATATAATTTAGCATACCAATACAAACAACTGCTGATATAATATCCCAAGACTTTGTAAAAAAGATAGTATGACATAATTTTGACAAAAAATCTACTTCTTCTTCTCATGGGTTTGCTATACAAATGGGCAATGCTTAGCATTTTTAGCTCAGGAAACTCCCCCCAGACTGAATATATGGCACGTACTCGTGCCATGAATTAGCAATAGGATTCTTTGTCTTTACTATTTTTAGAGGGGGGTTAGCAATATGCTTCTTGGACTTTTGGCCTAGTAAAGGAATAGCTTGAGCATGAGGGTTTGTGTGGAGTAATAGTCCCTAGATCAAGAGTCTTCTTGCTAGTCTTGATTGTAAGATGAAGGTTTGAAAATTGGTATATGAACTCATCCCACATTTTCTCTTGTTTTTCCAAATCATCTAAGACAAGTAGTTTGATAAGGCTATGGTGAAATAGGTTGTTATGGGGATTGGTTACATCCTTCCTCACTTGGGAAGACATCTTCTCAAGACTCTTTAAGAAGTAAAATGGAAAGTTACAATGGCTTATTGAACTAAAAGTGAGCTAATAATTGAAATTGACAGGCTTTAAAGACGAAATATCTACCTTCACATGTAATCAATCTTGTGATGACTGAGAAGGTTGATCAGCTCCTCTTTTATCCACTCCTTGGAGTATCCCTTAGCTACAGAGATGTTTTGAAATTCAGTTTTGAAAACCCTGTTATAGCTTGCTCTTGACAACTGGTGGTGTTTAAATCAACGGTCTCCAACTCTTGGGATCTTTGTGGCTGAGGAAATTGATTCCTCAGAGGCCATGAACATATTGAATAGGAGTTGAGGCAGGCTAAGAGTGTTGCATTGTTGTTGATTTTGCCACCATGCTCACTCAATCCACTTGCATAGAACATGTAATGTCAAACCTACAATGAACAACTTGTAACAAAAATGTAATGTCAAACCTACAATGAACAACCTCTAACAAAAATAAACCAACAGTGTGGTTTGTTAAGGACATATACAACAATTTATAACACACAAGAGTTTAGCACTTCAAGATAAAATGACTGCTAATGTAATAACCTGTATCATGAAAACAATACATGAATTTTTACAAATATTTATTTCTTCTAGGCAATGTTATCATTTGTCAACTCATGAACCCCTCCCCCACATGTAAGTATTATGACACCTCACAATAAAAAATATAGGAAACCAGTTAGTTCTCCCGATAGCTGAAGATTTACAGTTTGTAAAGTGTAAAGATAAATTTCACATATTGGTCTGACAAGACGGTTAGAAGATGGCCCCACCTATACAATAAGAGATCCTATATATAGATAAGAAGAGGTAGGCAAGAGAGTTTCAAGATAGTCTCAAAGTTAGTTCCCAATGGAAATTTTATGGAGTTTATTAACCTTAGCTTAACCATACATACTTCATGTTAGCTTTGTCTGCAAATAATGTCGTACATCAGGACAAGTTTAAATTTATTATTTATTTTTGGCAGATTACCATCCTCGCTAGGTAGAATTCCCCGCTGCCAGCAAGCCTGTTCAGTACTCCGGCGGGTTTACCTAGTCATACCACAGGTCAGTACCCACTGCCAACATACCTGTTTAGTATCTCGGTGGATTATCCTCTTAAACCCTCAGAGACTGTCCCTCCATCCTTTAATATTTTAGTATAATATTGCTTATGCAAGAAGATGGGGGAACAACTCTGAAAACAACTTTTTTTTTTTTTCAATTGGGATGGTATTTATGTTAGAGGATGACTTTCCATTATATTACTTAGTGATTGTCCCGATGTAAGGGGTACTTAAGAAGACATGGCCTATCTAAAGATATGATATAATCAAGCTATTTAGTGTGTAGTGGATGGTACCATTGAGAAAGAATACAAAGGTATCTCTAGGCTCAACTTACTTTCTTTCCTTGTAGTTATTGTGATGTTTCCATGACGAACTGCTAATTAGACCTCTTTGTTACTCTTTGATAAAGACACTTGAATCACTTACTCGGGTTTCTTGGAAAAAATGTACGAGAGACCTCTAGGCTTAATAGTTATGGTATCACTTCCTTATACAGTGGTGAAGAGTTTCAAGATCAACTTCTTTTTAAAATTCCTTAAGAACAAGAAGATGAAAATCTTTGCAAAAACATGGCTAACTACAACAAGTCATTATTCATTTGATGCTTAGCAGAAAACAAGGTTCAAGTATAGCAATGTTTCGAAGAAGAATCCTTCTTTTATATTTCCTTGAAACTGTCTACTCCTGGTGAAATAAATACCTACAAAAGTCTCTAGAAAAAAACACACTCTAAAATATCAAAGACTAATGATATCAAGTCACTGGAACATGTATCT
>WSFP011542163.1:0-11615 GCA_009831015.1 Picea engelmannii | reverse complement strand
TTTATTATTTACCTTTTAAAATCTCTTAAACCACTTTGACTACTTTGACCTTTTGGGGCTTCTAGATGACATATGAGGGTCCTCCAACTTCGTAAGGCCATAACTCTCAAACCGTGAGGATTTATGTGATGTTCCACATACCAAAATAAATTGAATGACATGTAATATACATATAGAATAGTATTATTTGAAAATATATCATAACTCATACCGTTATCCATCAAACAAACCCGGGTCCATTACCTAAACCTGGGGTCTCCAACTTCTCATGGCCATAACTCTATAACCGCGAGGATTTATGTGACATTACACATACCACCAGAAATGGAATACAAGAAATATCCATATAGAATAGTTTACCTAGAAAATTTATTGTCCTTCATCTCATTATTCCACAATTAAGCATGGGTTCTCTTACTCCGCAAAGTGTCTTCCCGTGAGTGCTTTCACCATAAGGGGACCTCTTTGGAGTTCATCCATCTTTACTTATTATCAACCATGACAATACAATAATGAATCATCTTTACATCAAACAATCTTGGGTCCATTACCCAAACCTTTGTGCTTCGGGGCTTTCTTCAAGGGTTGATATCAATGACAACCAACCTTAATAAACAATTATAACATCATATATGAAAAATACATTCAACATATATCATCATTGCACCATAAAATTAAGTAGAATAAAATTAAAAGACAACACATCACAACCCATAGGTTTAACGTGGTTCACCCAACTTGGGCTATGTCCAAAATGACTAGCTTCTTTTATTATTCATTGATAATTCTCTTACAACTACACACTCAGCTACAAAATCAACAATAATAACATTAACGAAACCTACCTAGTCGTTATGATGTAGTTATCTAGGAGGATATCATTGGCCATCCACCTTTTCCAACTGGCTCAAAATAGTTTTTTGGCAACTTACTATTTTTAACAGTTTTTCGGGTCCTAAACTTCCAAGGCCATTTTGATGGCCTAAACGACGTTTTTTCCAGGATAGGTCAACTCAAATATCGCCAATGTCTCTAATTGACCCCCCTAAATGAATCTCCTCATCAATACCTTTCCAACAAGTTATCGTGCACCCTAAATGAAGATCGTATGCAAAAGTTACACCCCAAGAAGTTGATGTACTAACTTACCCCAACGGAGCCCACATGACTTTTGGCGCTTCATCTCCTAGGGTTAGGTTTTTGGATTTATAGGGTTTTGGAATTAATTTTTATTTTAAAAAGACCTTAAGAGCCTCATTGTACTCATCTTCTTGTGATTGGGCATAGCTGCCACATCTCTTCTCAGAGATAAGCTTCCACCATTCTAGCAAGCTTGGTTTCAATCTACATTGTATAGTTTTCAACATATTTCTTATTTAATAGAAGTCAAGTTTTAGTGTATCTCTTTTATTGTTCACTATGTCTCTGTGTTAATATTATAAATTTTTGGTTTCATTTCCTTTCATTCATAAATATGGGTCAGTGGTATCAGAGTGGTCTTCTCCTTGTCATTTTTTTTCAATGCATGTCCCCGACGTGGTCAGGGTATAAAGAGTTGGGTATCGAGCTTGTTTCTCTTGAGGAAAAATTCTCTCACATGCCCAAGAAACTGTCCATGGAGGGTAAAAAGAAATACAATGGGATAGGATATTCTTTCAAAATGTTGCTCGAGGAAGCCCTTGATAGACAAAGGAATGAGATGATGGACAAATTTTCATAAATCCTTCGACGATTTCTGATAAGCGACGCATGATGCATCCACAACAAGCAGAGGCGCCACCCCCTTCAAGGTACAGATCAATTTTGATATTCCTATATTTGAAGGTGAAATATATGCATATGCTATAGATAAATGGTTAAACCTTCTAGAAGGGTATTTTTCTATCCACAACTTTTCTGATAGAGAAAAGATTACATTTGCGCTCCTTAAGGCCGTTCCCCATGTCAAAGATTGGTGGGAGACTTTCTATGATAAAAACAAAATAGAGGGATCCACATTGTTTGCAGTTTCATCCACTTGGGGTTTCTTCAAGGATGTTATTAAGGACCAATACTACCTTGTTAGAATTTATGATGACTTGTATACAAAATGGACCACACTGCGGCACGAAAGAGACCAAACAGTGCCAGAGTTCACCAATGTATTCCATACCTTGCTCACCAAGATGGGTATCAAATATTATGAGTGACATCTTGGACACCTCATTATTGGGCGTGGCCTATCTATATGCCGTCAAAATTGAGCATAAGCTTAGAAAAAAAGATGCAACAGTTTGGGTCTGGGAACCCCTCACAACAGAAGCAGAGAAAGGGTAGCCCTAACCCGCAGAACAAAGGATAGAGAAAAGATGGGAAACCTTAGGAAATATAGTCCATGTTGCAAACAAATAAGGATAATGGGAAGACAAAGAAATATATTGGGAAGTGGTGCGACTTCCATAAGATCCCCTGGAATAAAACTGCTAATTGTCGCTCAAAGAAGTCATTAGTGGTTGAGGTAAAATCCTTTGAATCAGATGTGGGTTATGAATCTGAGTAAGAACTAGGAAAGGGGAGACAGATCATTGACACAAAAACCAGTTCCACTGTTGCTACCACCAAGATCAGCCCGGTGAACTTGATGAGCGAGAGGAAGGAAAGGGCCTCTTTCATTCACATATGTGGGTGATAAGCACTTTGTTGCATTTCATCGTTGATAGAAGTAGCCAGAAGAAACTCATCTTAGCAAAGGTCATCAAGAGGCTAGCCCTGCTGATAATTCCATACCCACATCCCAACGCCATCGGATGGGTCCATCAAGGAAGAGATCTTCACATCAACTAATAGTGCCACCTGTCATATGGAATTAATCCATTCAAAGATGAGGTATTGTGTGATGTTTCTCCCCTTGAAGTTTGTGATGTTCTTTTTTTCCATTTATGGAAACATCATGTTGTATATGATTCTAGACCTCACAATGTTATTATTAATTTGAACAAGATATTGTATAGGATACCCGAGGTAGTCCCACCTAGTGTTATTTCCTTGATCTCTTCCAAGCAATGCAAGAAGGTCATTTCTCAGACTAGGAAGTTTTTCTTCTTCGTGATTCATTCTCAGAGTGAGCGAAAGGTTGTAGCCACATGAATGAACTCCATGGATGACCTCTCCACATAACAAAAGCTAGTGGATAAGGCCGTGGAAGAATACAAAGACATATTCTCATCACCTACTTGGGTACCTCTGCCTGTCAGGTCAAGCATCCCATCGATTTGACCCCCTGCACAATGCTACCCAATGGGATATTATATTATCTCTCTCTACTAGAAAATGAGAATATCAAGCATCAGATCCAAGAAATCTTCCACAAGGGGCACATCTGACCTAGCTCATCACCTTATGGAAGCCCAATCATGCTGGTGCAGAAGAAAGACGGGACCTCGCGACTCTGCATTTATTACCAGGCCTTAAATAAAATCACAGTGAGGAACCAATACCCAATTCCACAAATAGATGATCTCCTTGATCAACTCAAGGGAGCCAAATACTTCAGTAAGATTGATCTGAAGTTTGGCTACCATCAGGTCCCAATATAATAGAAATATGTATGGAAAATTTCCTTCAAGTCAAAAGAAGGTATTTTTGAATGGTTGGTCATGTCATTTGGTTTGAAAAATTCCCCAACAAAATTCATGAGGATAATGGACGATATCTTGTGTCCTTTCACTAATTATTTTGTGGTGGTGTATTTGGATGAAAACATCTTCTACAACAATGCTCGTGAATAACACTTGCAACATATTCAACAGGTTTTGCACACTCTACTGAAACACAAGCTATATTCCTACTTTGAAAAATTCTCCTTTAACATGGACAAGGTCTTGTACCTAGGCTACATTGTTGATGTGCATGGTGTGTATGTTGATCTAGCCAACATCCAAGTCATCCTTGACTGGCCAGCCCCAACCACGCTTACTAAGCTTCAAATCTTCTTAGGCCTTGCCAATTTCTATTGTAGGTTCGTGTTTGGATTCTCCCATATTTCATGGGCCCTCATCCAAATAACTAGGGATGGTGATAAGGAAAAATTTGTATGGGGCCTATCCCAAAAAAAAGTGTTCGATGATCTGAAGATATGCTTGTGCTCATCCCCAGTGATTTCATTACTTGATATGCAACAACCCTTTAATATCGAGACATATGATTTATGTTATGTCGTGGGTGCATTCCTCACTCAACACGACCACCGCGTGGCCTATCATAGTGAGACACTATCATATTTCATCCATAAGTGACCTAATTAAAAAAAAGAAATGTTCTCCATGGTGCAAGCCTTTCATGAGTGGAGGAACTACATTCTTGAGAAGGAGACAATCATTCACATTGATCATAATCCTTTGTAGTTCACGCAGGCAAAAGGCAAATTATAGAATGACCACCATCATAGGTGGTCCACATATTTGCAACAATTCCACCTCAACATCAAGTATAAAATAGGAAGTACCAACCGAGTCGTTGATTTCCTCAGCTGAACTCCATTCACGACACTCACCATAGTGTTAGACTCTTAAGTTCACGATACCTCTGGGTGGCCCCACCTCTATGAGACAGATCATGAATTTTCCAACACCTACCATATGCTGGGCACAAATAAAGTTGTCACCAATTTCCATCTTTAGGACGAGTTTTTGTGTCGCCTGTCCCATATATACATTCCATCAAGAGAGCGAGGGAATATGATTTGGGAATCCCACTACAATCGGGTGGTGGGAAACTCTGGTGTGGAAAATACAATGGCAATGTTGCAGCGGAATTTTTAATGGTCGAAACTTCAACAAGATGTTAGCAAGTATATCCAGTCCCGCACCTCCTGTGCTATTTCCAAATTGACCACGAAGAAACAAAGCATATACACTCCTCTTCCTACTCTCGACAGGCCCTGGGAATCCATCTCAATGGACTACATGTTGGGCCTTCTGTCCACCAAGCGGGGAAATGATTGTATTTTTGTGGATTCTGATCACTTTTCCATGATGACGATTATGGCCACTTGCAAGAAGATCATCGCAATGAAGGGCTTTGCTAATCTCTTCTTTGAACGAGTGTGGGTACACTTTGGGATCCCACAAACCATTATCTTAGATCGGGATAGTCGGTTCGTCAACACATTTTGGTCGAGCCTCTGGTCACTGCTAGACACCAAGCTCACCAAGCCCACTTCCTTCCACCCCTAGATGGATGACCAAACTGAGGTCATCAATCGAATAATCATGCACATCTCGCACATGTACAATTCAAGAGTCCTTGCACCTAGGATGAGAGTCTTCCCTATGTTAAACACAACTACAACATAGCCATACATAGCTAAACCGACCACATCCCATTTCAGGTGGGGTTGGTATTTCAACCATTGGGTCACATGGATGTTGCACTACCCCTTGTTGGTAAATGAGGAAGAGTCATCGTATGCTCCAACTGAAGCGAAAAAATCCACCCGGTTCATTGAGCGAATCTAGCACATCTGGAAATAAGTTCATGATATTTTATAGAAGTCCAATGCTAAGTACAAGCATCGCCATGATCAACATCGGGTGCCACACCAGATTTAGGTGGGAGACAAAGATTGGTTGGACTTGCAGAAATAACTCCTTACAGGGCCTCATCAGAAGCTTTGTCCACTCCATTATGGACCTTACACCATTACCAAGGATGTGGAGGATAATTCTTTTTTTCTCAACCTTGCCCCTTCCTTGGCTTTCACCCAGTGTTCAATGTGGACCTTGTTCGACCTTATTTTCCACCATTATTGGACACCTCAGAGATAACAAAAACATTGACACCAACATACCTCAACCCTGAATACATGGAACATGAATCCACTGATAAGATAATGGAAATACATGTCAAGGGCACTAGCAAGAAGAGAATCTATCTTTATCGGGTTGTCAAAGCAGGGAAGCTCCTGGACCGAGGCAAGTGGCTAACCCGGGGCCAAATTCAACAAAAATTTCTTCATATGGTAAGAGAACTCAATGAAATGGGGAAAATTTATTCCTAATGGGGGAGGATTGATCCAAGAAGATCCCGGTTTCCATCCAACTTTTCCAATTGGCTCGAAACAACTTTTTGGCAACTTACTATTTTTAGCAGTTTTTTGAGTCCCAAACTTTCGATGACATTTTGAGGGTATAAATGGAGGTTTTTTATGATAGGGAACCTCAAATATAGTGAAAGTCTCTCATTTATCCCCATAAATGAATATCCTCATCAATACCTTTCCAACGAGCTACCATGTGCCCTAAACGAATATCATATGCAAAAGTTACAACCCTAGGAAGTTGATGTACTAACTTACCCCAACAGGGCCCACATGAATTTTTGCACTTCATCTCCTAGGGTTAGGTTTTTTGATGTCTAGGGTTTTGGAATTCATGTTTATTGTGAAAATTCCTTCAAAGCCTCATTGTAATCATCTTCTTACGAATGAACATATCCGTCACATCTCTTCTCAGAGATAAGATGCCCCTATTCTAGCAAGCTTGTTTTCAGTATTCATTTTATAGTTTCAACATATTTCTTATTTAATAGAAGTAAAGTTTTACTGTATCTTTGTTATTGTTCAACGTGTCTCTGTTTTAATATTATAAATATGTGGTTTCATTTTGTTTCTCTCATAAATACGGATCAGTTGTATCAGCGTTGTTTTCTCCATGTCATTTTTTTAATGCATGTCCCCGACACGTTCAGGGTATAGAGAGTTGGGTCTAGATCTTGTTTCTCTTGAGGAAAAATGATATCGCACACCCAAGAAACCATTCATGGAGGGAGAAAATAAAGACGATGATATATAATATCCTTTCAAAATTTTGCTCGAGGAATCCCTTGAGTGATAAAGGAATGAGATGATCGATAAATTTGCACAAATCCTTCGATGGTTGCCAACAAGCAACACATCTACCTCAATTGGAGGCGCCACCCCCTTCAAGGTACATATCAATTTTGATATTCCTATATTTGAGGGTCAAATAGAAGCAAATGTCGTAGATAAATGGTTAAACCTTCTAGAAGGGTATTTTTCTGTCCACAACATTTCCAATAGAGAAAACATTACATTTGTGCTCCTCAAAGCCATCCCCCATGTCAAATATTGGTGAGAGACTTTCTTTGAGAAAAAAGGAAATAGAGGGATCCACATTATTTGTAGTTGCACCCACTTGGTGTTCCTTCATGGATGATATTAAGGAACAATACTACCCTGTTGGAAGTTATGACAACTTGTATACAAGATGGACCACACTACGACAGGAAAGAGACTAAACAATGCCAAAGTTCACCAATATCTTCCATACTTTACACACCAAGATAGGTATCAAATATTCTGAGCTACATCTGGTGCTCAAGTATCGCAACGGTCTACATAGATACATCTAGATAGAAAATGATGTTTTTGGACATCTCATCCTTATGTGCGACCTATCGATATAATGTCAAAATTTAGTAGAAGCCTAAACAAAAGATGTGGCAATTTGGGTCTAGGAACCCTGCACAAAAAAAGCATAGAAAGGGAAGCCCCAACCCGCAGAACAAAGGAGAGAGAAAATATAGAAAACCTCAGTATAAATAGTCCAAGCCACAAGGAAACAAGGACAATGGGAAGACGAAGAAAGATATCTGGAAGTGGTGTGACTTCCATAAGAGCCCATGGAATAACATTATTGATTACCACTCAAAGAAGACACTGGTGGCTGAGGTAAAAGACTCTAAATCAGATGCAGTTTCCAACTCTGAGTTAGAACTATAAAAGGGGAGATAGATCATTGATGTAGAGCCGAGTTCCACCATTTCTACCACCAAGATTCATCCTGATGAACCTAATGATCCATACGAAGGCAAACACCTCTTTCATTCACAGATTTGGGTTAAAGGCACTCCACTGCACTTCATAGTTGCTAGTGGTAGCTAGAAGAACCTCATCTCAATAGAGGTATTCAAGTAGTTAGAGTTGTCTACAAAAATGCACCCACAACTGTACACCATCGTATGTCTACATTAAGGAAGTGATCTTCGCATTAACAAACATTGTCATTTGTCATATGACATCAATCAATTCAAAGATGAGGTATTATGTGATGTTTCTCCCCTTGAATTTTGTGATGTTATTTTGGGCCAAACTTATTTATGGAAACATAATTTTGTATATGATTATAGGCCTCACAATTTTATTATTACCTTGAACAGAAAATTTTACAGGATACTCGAGGTAGTCCCACGTAGTGTTATTTCCTTGATCTCTTCCAAGTAATGCAGGAAGGTCATTTCTCAGACCTAGAAGTTTGTCTTCTTCATTATTCTCTCTCAGAGTGAGCAAAATATTTCAACCATATCCATGGCCTCCGCAACCGACCTCTCCATGCAGTAGAATCAAGTGGATAAGGTCGTGGAAGAATACAAATACATCTTCTCATCACCTATTCGGGTACCTCTGCACTGTCATATCAATAATTCCATCAATCCAACCCCTGACGCATCACTATCCAATGGACTAGTCTATCATCACTCTCTTCTAGAAAATGAGGAGATCAAGTGTCTGATCCAAGAACTGCTACAAAAGGGGCACATTTGACCCAAATCATCACCTTGTGGAATCATAATCATCCTGGTGTAGAAGAAAGATGGGACCTAGTGACTCTGCATTGATTATCGGGCCCTAAACAAAATCACAGTCAGGAATTGGTACCCAATTCCCCAAATAAAGGATCTCTTTATTCAATTCAAGGGGGAGAAATAATTTAGTAACATTGATATGAATTCTGGCTACCATCAGGTCCCAATAGAATAGACATATGTATGGAAAATTGCCTTCAAGTCAAAAGAAGGTCTTTTTGAATGGATGGTCATGCCATTTAGTTTGACAAATGCCCCAACAACTTTCATGAGGATGATGGAAAATATCTTGTGGTCTTTCACTAATAATTTTGTTGTGGTATATTTGGAAGACATCATGTAACACAACCACGACAAGGCATAAAATAAAAAAAAATTATTTTTCCACAATTGGTCGAATCCTCCATCCATGGTCTCTAATCCAGGTCAATGGACCTTCAAAATTCCTGAGCTGAAGCAGCTTTTCGGTTCCCTACTGGAATCTCTAAGAAATCGATCCATGGGTTTTTGCGAGACTTCACCCATGAAAACTAGCACCAGGTGCAAGCTTCCTCCACAAGGTGCTTCACAACCTCAAACCCTGGGTGTTTTGCTATGGGCCAAACCTGATACTCCCAATTTTTGATTTCGCAATTGGAGAATCCTCTAGGCTCTAGCTCCTCCCGCTAGTCTCCTTCGATTGAGACGTTGGGCGATAACTTGAGGCCCAACTACCAAGTGATTCGGGACTTCATGTTTCACGTCTCCCGAGGATAGTTCATTTCTCCTCTCTGAAGTCCGATATATGGACTCCCTCCAAGACCAAATATATGGTCCACAATCTCCCTTCAATCGATGGCTACGATAAAATCACGAGTTCACATATCGGGTATTTGGATGTGAGTCCACCCTGAATATTTTGATCCCCAATCTTCCGATAGATTCAAATCAATGGTCCACACTCTCCCTTCAATCGATGACTGCGATCAAATCACGAGTTTTCATCTTGGGTATCTAGATGTGAGTCCACCCTGACTCTTTTGATCCTCGATATTTTGATAGAGTCAGATCAATGACCCACGCTCTTCCTTCGATCGATGGTTGTGATCAAATCATGAGTTTGTGTCTTGGGTATTTGGATGTGATTCCACCCTAACTCTTGCAATCTCCGATCTTCCAATACAGTCAGATTAATGACCCACACTCTCCCTTTGATCCATGGCTGCAATCAAATCGCAAGTTCATGTCTCAGGTATTTGGATGTGAGTCCACCCTGACTCTTCCGATCCTCGATATTCCGATAGAGTCAGATCAATGACCCATGGTCTTCCATGATCCTATGATCCAGATCAATTCGCGAGTTTGAATCTCGTGAGTTCTCATGATTCTGCCATTGAATTTCTCGATTTGTGAGTCAGTGGAACATTGATATCTCAACATGTGTCCTATCCCGATGGATGGCTAGGATTGTTGTGGCTCCCAGCTCCTCGGGTATTCACCTCTTGACTTCTTCACAGGTTCCTTTTCAAAAGTATGTGGATCTCTGCCACGTGTCCTCTGAATCCAATGGCTCAGAGTCACCTCACACCTCTCCCTTTTCAAATTTTAGATTACTCTCCCCTATTTCTTCCAATGTCTGAGTTCTCGAACTCTCAGATCTGCTTTCACCTATCAGCCCTAACGATGGATGGTTCCAATGATTTCAAAACATTGAGACATGGAAAATTCCACTCTCCTGTATACTTTTGAAGGGTTCAAACCTCTTTCACCTTTCCTGGATACAATGGTTGTTGGTCCTCGCACTCAAATTTGAAGAACCATATATGATCTCCTCCTGCGCTGTCTTATAATTGTCTGGACATGAATTTCAACGACCCAGATATTTCACAGTGCTCGATCCAATGACCATTGTTGCCCCTCCTCCCGAGATTTCGCTTTCTTCCTTGACTTGGAATATTTCAAAGGTTTTGAAGGCCTTGAAATTCAATCTACCTCATGTGAGTCCTGATATATGGGTCTCGACTTCCACTTTCCCTCCAGAGCTTACGAAATTGAAACAAGTTTTCCTCTTGGACCTCATCTGCGCTTCTAAGAAGTGCTTATCTCTTCTGATATTGGTTCTAAGGGGATCTCGAATTCCCATGTACTCCTTGTGTTAATATGATCACTTCAGATCGATGGTCTACGACCTTTCTTGATCCAATGGTCCAAATCACATCGCAACTTCAGGTTTTAGAAGTTTAGTCGCACCAACATGTGATTCTCCTGATGTGCAGACGCTAATCTTGCCAATCCGACGGACAAGGAGGGTCCTGATAGATCCTTGGATCTATGGTCAAAATTTCATCATGATTTTGGGTTTTGGGAGTTTAGTCACACCAACCCGCAATTCTCCCATCGCGTGAAATCCGAACTCACAGATCCGACGGTCGAGGTGGGTTCTGATAGATCCTTAGATCTATGATCCATATCACATATCAAATTTGATTTTCATAATTCAAAGCATCCATCCCTTTCATGATGATTACCAACATTCATTGAACCTGTGAAGGCTAAAGAAGTCGAGGCGCTAACGCCTATGTTCCTTCCTCAAATCTAACAGTCATGATAGACCTCAGATCCTTATGAACGGATCTCGTTCATTCATCTTCCAATCGAAAGGATATTCCCTTCTGATACTTGATTCTCGCTATCCTTCCTGAGATTATTTAGTTATGAAGGACCCAAGAGCGTTACGCTCTTTCTACTGGACTTAACACTTAGAAGAATTTTTGCGTACCCCTTGCACTCATTCATCAAGTCTAGAACTTAAGTGGTTCTCGGTTTCTGTTTTCCTTATAGAGAGCCTGTGCATATATGCACTACCTCTCCTGAGCGTAACATAATTCATCCTTCAAGGGACTCACAATTATTAGGAGGGTCGACATGCATTCATGAAACTGTGTCCAAGGTCGACGGACATACAGTTCGTGACTCTAGCTTAAGCCACCACA
>WSFP011542156.1:0-11615 GCA_009831015.1 Picea engelmannii | reverse complement strand
GATTTTACCAAATACCTGGGCGAAAAAGCTATCAAAAATTCCCCTACTTCTAGAAATTTGGCTAATGGAAGCTTGTCCCTCCAAATTTTAGGGGCGAAATATAATTTTTTTCCCTCTATCTCCCCTAAAAACAAGGGCTAACCTTGTACACGATTTTTCCCCTAAAATAAATTACGAGCTAATGATATAAGTTTTAAAAAATGACTTTCATACAAAAAATTCGCCCAACAAAAAATTGAAAGCCCCTAAATTTCGCCCATGGGCGAAATTTCGCCCCTAAAATCATCTATGTTCCTAACTACAAATGCATACTAGTGCATACTAAAGAAACACACTTTTACCTAATGACATATTAGACCAAGTAGATCTTAACTAACTCCTAAGTGTCTAAATATCCTAACATTGAGATGGTTAAATCATGTCCAGTGGACATGAATGGGCTAAGTACCAAGGCAGATTTGAACATCCTGCCATTAGGATCATATGACTATCTAATTGGTATGGATTGGTTGGACCAACACCATGTTGTCTTAGAATATCATAGAAAGGAATTTAATTGCATGGATGAGGAAGGGAACCCAAGAACAGTCCAAAGAATTCCTAGGGCATTTATAGTTCGATAGATCTCAACAATGCAGCTGAAGAAGTGTTACAGGAAGGGCTGCCAATTATTTGTAGGTCATATGGAGGAAGCACCTAAGGATAAGGTGCAAAATTTGGAGGATCATAGAGTCCTGAAATATTTTGAGGATGTGTTAAAGGAGATACCAGGACTACCCCCAAAGAGAGATATTGATTTATCTATAAATTTGATGCCTGGAGAAACTCTAGTATCAAAGACTCCCTACATAATGAGTACACCAGAGATGAAGGAGTTGCAAATGCAACTTGAAGAGATTTTGAAGAAGGGGTATATACAACCAAGTGTGTCACCTTGGGTTTCCCCAGTCTTTTTTGTGACGAAGAAAGATGGGACATTGAGATTGTGCATCGATTTCAGACAATTGAACAAGGTAACTATAAAGAACAAGTATCCTTTGCCAAGGATCAATGATCTCTTTGATCAATTAAAGGATTAAAATATATTCTCAAAGATTGATATTAGGTTAGGATATTATCAAGTAAGGATCAGAGATGAATACATCAGTAAGACCGCCTTCAGGACAAGATATGGTCAATATGAATTCATAGTGGTGCCATTTGGGTTATCAAATGCACCAGTTGTTTTCATGTGCTTAATGGATGGTGTTTTCCGAGAATATTTAGACAAGTTTGTCATTGTCTTTTTGGATGACATCCTTGTATATTCCAAGTCTGAAGAAGAACATGAGATTCATTTGAGGATGGTGTTACAAGTGTTAAGAGAGCATCGATTGTATATCAAATTGAGCAAATGCTCATTTTATCAAAACAAAATTCACTAGTTGGGGACTATCATATCTGAATAAGGGATAACAAAGGAACCTAATAATATTGAGGCCATTAAAGGGTGGACAACACCTAAGAATGTGACAGAATTCATATCCTTCATGGGTTTAGTTGGCTACTACAAAAGGTTCATTGCAAGGTTTTCGAGAATTTCTCACCCAATCACTTCCTTGTAAAGGAAGGGGGTGAAGTTTCAATGGACAACATAATGTGAAGAGAGCTTCCAAAAATTGAAGCAGTTGTTAACTAGTGCTCCAATTATGAGAATTGTTGATCCGAATGAAGATTTTTTGGTTTGCACAGATGCATGCAAAGAAGGACTTGATGGAGTCCTCAGTCAAAATGGGTTTGTGACATGTTTTGAGTACAAAAAATTGAAAGAGCGTCAAGGGATTTATGTCACTCATGATTTGGAGTTGGCAGCCATAGTGCATCTCTTGAAGAAATGGAGGCACTACCTCATGGGGAAAATGTTTGAGTTGAGGATAGACCATAATGATTTGAAATATTTTTTTGATCAACCAAATTTGAATGCCAGGCAGAGAAGATAGTTGGAATTCCTCTGTGAATATGACTTTGATATCAAGCACATCAAGGGAAAATAAAACAAAGTGGTTTATGCACATAGACAGAGAGTGCATGAACTGCAAGCTACAACCATTAGCATGTATTAGACTGATCTTAAAGGTAGAATTTATGAGGTTGCAAAAGTAGATTTGCAGTACATGGAATTGGTAACAAAATTGCACCAAGGTAAAATGCAACAGAAAGTTGAAGATTATGAATTGGGAATTGATGGAATTATCTTGTATATGAACATAATTTATGTACCCAATTCTCTTGAATTGAGGAGTACGATTTTAAAAGAGATGCATAATGTACCTTATGTTGGGCACCCAAGATATCAGAAAATAGTTTCAGCAGTCAAGAGCCACTATTATTGGCCATGCATGAAGAGGGAGATTGTTGAATACATTGCTAAATGTTTGGAGTGTCAAAGGGTCAAGGTTGAGCATAGACACCCAACTGGTTTGCTGCACTCATTACCCATTCATGAGTGGAAGTGGGAAGTGGTGACAATGGATTTCATCACCAAATTGCCTCAAACAAACAAGCAACATGATGCTATCATGGTGGTGGTGGATAGTGGTAGACAGGCTTACTAAAGTTGCCCATTTCATTCCTATAAAGGTTACTCACAAGGCAATCAAGACAATTGTGTTTGACAGAGACCCAAAGTTTACCTCAAAGTTCTTGAAGGAATAATTCAAAGGGTTCAAAACAAATCTGAACTTCAACACAACTTATCATCCCGAGTCTGATGAGAAAACAAAGAGAGTGAACCAAGTGATAGAGGATATGCTATGGATGTACGTGATGGACAAACCATCTGAATGGGAAGATGTTCTACACTTGGTAGAATTTGCCTACAACGATGGGTATCAGGTATCACTGAAAATGAGCCCATTTGAGTCACTTTATGGAAGAAATTGCAACACATTAGTAAGTTGGGACAACCCAACTGACAGAGCAGTGATTGGGCCAGAGTTGCTCAAAGAAATGGAAGAGAAAATGCTGAAGATTAAACATAACTTAAAGGTTGCTCAAGACAAGCAGACTATCTCTGCTGACAAGAACAAAACTCACATGCAATTTAAAGTGGGTGACCATGTTTTCTTGAAGGTGAAGGCCAACAAAAGTTCCTTGAAGTTGGGAAACTGTTCCAAGTTGGCAGCAAGATATTGTGGGCCATTTGAAATCTTAGAGAGGATTGGTTTAGTAGCTTACATGCTTGCATTACCTGCATCTATGTCTATACATAATGTATTCCATGTATCATTGCTTGATAAATATATACCTGATGTTGATCATGTTATTGTTTGGAATGTGATTTAGGTGGGGCAAGAAAGCACTTTTCAAGTGCATCTAGTATGCATTATGGACCAGAAAATAAAACAACTCTGGAATCGAGCCATAGGGCTTGTAAACGTCCAATGGACCTGGTACGATCCCGATGATGCAACTTGGGAGCATGAAGATGTGATGCAGGAAGAATACCCACATCTTTTTGAATATTTTGAAAATCTTATTGATGTTATGGAAATGAGTTGCACTGAGGATAGTGCATAAATAAGGGGAGGGGATTGTAATACCCCAAGGCCGAAACCCTGTTGAATTGTAATGATGTTTAATGATGTTTATAGGCTGGTGAGCCAAATGTTTATAAGCTGGAAGGATTATGTGTGTTTTAGACTGGAGAGCCTAGGTGCTAAGGCCAGTGAGCTTGATTGTGTATATATAATTGTGCAAATCACTAATAAAAATACATAGTTGTGTGTAGACCAACCACGAAGAAAGAGTTATGGGGGAATAAGCTCCACTATGAAGGGAAAGAGAAGGGGGTTGTGAGACTAGGAAGTAGGGGCTAATCTTGGGGGCTTAACCCAAGGGAATATTATAATGTATTTCCTAAATTACTAAGGTTTGGGAAATAAACCTTGTTATCCTAAGTTTCTTTGGGGAGAGGAACAAACCCCAAGTGGAGAGGAACGAGCTCCTGGAGAGCCAAGTGTCATCCAAGACATATGCAAATTTATGTAGGAAATTCCATTGTTGTAGAGGTTCACAACCATTCTTGTGATCTCTCCTCACGAGTTCTCTCTCACCATTCTGGCCATACTTTCTATCCTTTGTTCCATTCAGTCGTGCACTGAGCAGACACGCAGTCAAACATTTATACCATTGTTGAAACCTGTTCCATTGTGAACCTATGTAATTGTTGAGCCGTTCTTTTCCTTACCCATTTTTTCTACTGTGGTTATCTAGTTGATTTAAGAGCTAGACAGAAGAACCAGGTTGTCAGGCATGTGGTTTGAAGAGACAGGTTGTCAAGCTCGTGGGTTAAAGAAGCAGGTTTTCATGCCTGTGAGCAACTCTTTCCATGTGACAAAGTTTGTTGGGGAAGTGATTTCTCTTGGAGGGAGTATAGTAGCAACTATAGAGCTTCGAGGATTCCTGATCCATCCTGTTGCTAAAGCCTTGGAAGGGAAGTGGAGTACCCGATGGACTTTGTAACAATGAAGGTGTATATTCTCGAGGTGGGACAGGAATGTGGGGAATGAGAGTATGTGAGCAGTGGGTGTAAGTAGGCTCCTTGGAGAGAATCCTTCCTATTGTATTGTGCCACTTTCCATAGTCTCAGCCTAGCCTAGGACTTCTTTTACCCTGGGCAGAGTTTAGTCCCAAATCGGGGGTGACCCACTGCTGAGAGTGATGAGCAGTGTGGTCTAATGCTAGGAGGTTCATGGAAGGCCTGCATGCAATCGGTGGTCTTCTCATAAAAGATAAGTACCAATTCTATGTTAATTGTATGTTATGCATCTTGCACATGCATTATATTGTTATGAGTATTTCATGTATCTATTGCATGAGTAGGCTTACTGTTATTTCCACATTAATCTATATTGTAGCAAGATGTTTATGTCTGTTTAAATTTGCATTAGATATATATGTATATCAGAGCATTAGAGAAGTTTTTAGGTGGTGTGTACCCATCATGGAGGGCTGGGAATGCTACAAATTGGTATCAGAGATTGATTTTAGTGGATTTCCCCGGCTTGGGAGACTGGGGATGCTACACCACTTAATCCAACTGGCTTATTTTATATGTTTTCATGTCATCACATCTTGTTGTAATTCCAGGGCCGTTTTTGGGCCCTAAACAGTGTTTTTTTTGGCTTGCCACAATCAAATTGTAGACGGAGTCAAAGTTTGATGACGTAATGTGTATTTATTGAAAAGAACTTTCGAACGAGCTATCATGTGCCTAAAACAAAATTCGTATGAAAAAATTACGACCCCGAGAAATTGAGGTACCAACTTACCCATAGGGGCCCACATAAATTTTGGCGTTTTATTTCGTAGGGTTAGGTTTTTGGATGTATAGGGTTTTGGCATTCATGAGTAATGTTAAAAAGGCTTCTGGAGCCTCATTGTAAGGATTCTTTCTCAAACGAATGCACGTAGCAACCACATCTCTTCTCAGAGATAACTACCACCATTCGAGCAAGTGTTTTAGTTCTGCAGTTTTATAGTTTCAACCTATTTCATTTATTCAATAGAAGATATTGTTCACTGGATATTGGTGTTGTTCTTCATATCTCTGTTTTTATTGTATTCAATCTGTTAATCGGTTCGTTCCGGTCCTAAATACGTATCAGTGGTATCATAGCGATATGTTCTTCATTTATTTTTCTTCATGCATGTCCCCGACAAGATCCGAGTACAAGAAGTTGGGACTCAAATCAATCAAGTTGTTGCAAGATCAGTCGTGTCGAGCCCGAAAACAACCCATGGGAGATGAAAAGAAAGATGAGGGATCAAGAGATCATTTTAAAATGTTACTTGAGGAATCCCTTGAGCGACAAAGGAACGAAATGATGGAAAAGTTTGTGCAGATCCTTTGGCAACTGCCCACAGGAGAATCATGTTCATCAAGCAGCCATGCAACCCCCTTCAAGGTACAAGTAAATTTTGATATTCCATTATTTGAAGGACTGATAGATGCAGATGCTATAGATAAATGGTTGAATCCGCTCGAAGGGTATTTTTCGGTCCACAATTTTTTCGATAGGGAAAATATTACTTTTTCACTCCTCAAATCCATCCCCCATGTTAAGGACTGGTGGGACACTTACTTTGAGCAAAGGTCCATAGAGGAATATACAATATTTTTGGTTTCCCATACATGGGATTCCTTCTGGGATGCCATTAAAGAACAATACTACCTTGTTGGAAGCCATGAGGACCAGTACACCAGATGGACCACCTTGCATCAAGAAAGGTACCAGACAGTACCAGATTTCACCAATATTTTCCATACCCTACACACCAAATTGGGTATCAAAGACTCTAAGTGACATCTGGTGCTCAAATATCGTGGTTATTTTCATAGATACATTCAAACATAAATGGAGTTTATGGACATCGCCTCATTGGGTACAAATTATAGATATGTTGTCAAGATCAAATTTAAGCAGAAGAGGTAAGATTTTGGATCTGCAAGCTCCTCACAGCTGAAGAAGGGAAAAAGAGACCCCAACCCACACACCAAGGGATAGAGAAAAGGTGGCCACTCTCAGGGCAACCAGTCCAAGTCGCAACAGAAGAAGGGAAATGAGAAGATGAAGAAGGACACAGGAAAATGGTGTGAATACCATAAAATCCCTTGGCACAACATTGAAGAATGTTGCTCCAAGCAGTCACTCGTGGTCGAGCTGAAGGCTTCCAAGTCAGAGGTCGATTTTGACTCTGAATCAAATCCAAAAGGAGGGAAGTGAATTATCGATGTTGAACTCAGTGCCACTGTTGCTACCACCAAAATCCAACCAAGCGAACCAAAAGAACCAGCGAAAGGGGAATGACTCTATCACTCATAGATGTGGGTAAAGGGGGATCAACTTCAATTCATTATCGATAGCGGTAGTGAGAAGAACCTGATCTCAATAGAGATCTTCAAGCGACTAGAATTTCTGACGACACTGCGCCCACAACCCTACACCATTGGCTTGCTTCACCAAGGAAGAGACCTCTGTGTCAGCCAACAATGTCGTCTACCCTAAGACATCAAGCATTTCAAAGATGAGGTATTGTGTGATATTTCTCCCCTTGAATTTTGTGATGTTATTTTAGGACAACCATATTTGTGGATGCATCATGTTGTGTATGAGTCTAGACCCCGTAGTGTTATTATTACTTTGGGTAAACAATTGTACATGATACCAGAGGTAGCACTGCTTACTACTATTTCTTTAATCTCTGCTAAGCAGTGTAGTAAGGTCATTTCACAAACCAAGAAGTTTTTCTTCTTTGTGATCTGTGCTCATAGTAAGCAGAAGGTCCTCGCCACATCCGTGGCCTCTACAAAGAGCCTCTCTTTGCAATAGAAGCAAGTGGACGTGATCGTGGAAGAGTACAAAGAAATCTTCTCCTCATCCACTGGGGTACAGATGCATTGTGAAGTCAAGCATCCAATTGATATAACCCCAGGTGCACCTCTACCTAATGGACCAGTTTATCATCGCTTGCTGATGGAAAATGAAGAAATCAAGCGTCAGATCCAAGAGCTTATTCAAAAGGGGCACATCAGACCCGAATCCTCCCCTTGCAAAAGCCCGATTGTACTGGTGCAAAAGAAGGATGAGACCTGGCGACTTTGCATTGATCATAGAGCATTAAACAAAATCACAGTAAGAAATCGGTACCCAATTCCAAGGATTGATAAACTTCTTGACCAACTCAAAGGGGCAAATTTCTTTGGCAAGATTGACCTTAAGTCTGTTTACCATCAGGTTCCCATTGAACCAACTGATGTATGGAAGAAATATTTCAAATATAAAGAAGGTATCTTTGAATGGTTGGTCATGCTCTTTAGCTTAACAAATGCACCAACCACTTTCATGAGGTTGATGGATGATGTATTGAGACCCTTCACCAACTCTTTTGTGTTGGTATATTTGGATGACATCCTTATGTTCAACAAAACTTGGTAGGAGCACATGCGACATATTCAATAGGTTTTGAGCACTTTGTGGCAACACAAGCTATATGCCAACTTGGAAAAATGTTCCTTTGGCATGAACATGGTCCAATACTAGGGATACATTATTGATGAGCATGGGGTACATGTTGGTCCTGCTAAGATCCAAGTCATTCGTGATTGGCCAACCCCAACCACACTAACGAGCCTCAGAGCTTCTTGGGACTGGACAACTTCTACCGACAGTTGGTGTTGGGATTCTCCCATGTTGCATGGGCCCTCAACCACGTAACCAAGGGCAGTGACAAGGAAAATTTCATGTGGGGGAAGGAACAACAATGAACATTTGATGATCTGAAGCATTACTTGTTCTCAGATCTAGTACTCTCCTTGCTCGATTTGCAACAACTGTTCGAGATTGATACTGATGCATTTGACTATTCTGTAGGCGCAATTCTCACTTAGCACGATCATCCGATGGCATACCACAATGAGACACTCTTAGATACTGTTCGAAAATACGCCACCTATGACAAGGAAATGTAATCCATTGTACAAGCTTATCGTCAATGGAAACATTACATTCTAGGAAAGGAGATGATAATCCACACTGATCACAAACCTCTACAATTCATAAATACACAAGGGAAGTTGTAGAACGACCACCATCATAAGTGGTCCACCTACCTGTAACAGTTCCATATCAACATCAAGTATAAGACAGGGAGCACAAATTGTGTCACTGAATGCCTCAATCAACCTCCCGTGGCTACACTCACCACTATGATCCATTCTTGTGGACATGACACATCTGAGTGGCCCCAACTTTATCAACAAGATCTGAACTTCACCACTACCTATCATCTCTTGGGTACATGCATGATTGTCACCGATTTTCACATTCAAGACGGGTTGTTATGCCATTTGGGCCATCTCTATGTTCCTGCAAGTGAGCATACAAAGCTGATTTTGGAAGCCCACTACAGTCGGATGGCAGGACATTTTAGCATGGAGAAAACTGTGGCCATTCTCCAGAAACATTTTTATTTGCCAAAACTTCGACATGATGTTAACAAGTATATCAGATCTTTCACTGTCTGTGCCATTGCCAAGCCATCCATCAAGAATCAAGGCTTATATACCCCTCTTCCTACCCCCAAGAAGCCTTGGGAATCTATCTCGATGGATTACATGTCTGACCTTCCGTCCACCAAGCAAGGAAATGATTGTGTATTTATGGTCATTGATAAGTTTTCAAAGATGGCCATCCTCACAGCCCGCAAGAAGAACATCACAATGACATATACTTCCAAGCTCTTCTTCGAATGAGTGTGGGTCCATTTTCGGATACCACAGACCATCATCTTCGATCGGGACAACAGGTTCCTCAACACATTTTGGTCGAGTCTCTAGTCACTGTTGGACACCAAGATCACTAAATCCATTGCTTTCCACCCCTAAACAGACGACCAAATATAGGTCTTCAATCCGATGATTGTGCACATCCTGCGCATGTAAAACTTTAAGCATCCACATACATGGGATGAGAGTCTCCCCTATGTTCAACATAATTACAACATGGATCTCCATAGCTCCACCAACCATATCCCATTTCAGGTGGGACTAGCATTCCAACCCTTGGGTCCCATTGATGTTGCACTACCTATTGCAACCACATAGACAGACTCTTCCCATGTTCAATATGAGACTGACAAAGCCACCAGATTCATTGAGCGGATTCAACACATCTGCCAAGAGGTCCATGATATTTTGCATAAATCCAATGCTAAGTACAAGAAATGCCATGATAAACACAAGGTACTGCACTAGTTTCAGATTGGAGACAAGGTCTAGTTACATTTGCAGAAGGAGCATCTTACAGGGCCACATCGGAAGCTCCGCCCACTTCACTATGGGCCTTACACCATCACCAAGGTTGTGGGTAGCAATCCTTTTGAACTCAACACTCCACCCTTCCTTGGCTTGCACCCAATGTTCAATGTGGACCGCCTTCGACCATATTTTCCACCATTATTGGACACCTCCAAGATCACAGAACAACTGACACCAACATAGCTCAACCCTGACTGCATGGAACATGCATCCACTGATCAGATAATGGACACACATGTCAAGGGAACTCACTAGCAGAGGATCCAGCTTTATCGGGTTGTCAAGGTAGGGAAACTCCTCCACCAAGGAAAGTGGCTCACCCGTGGCCAAATTCAATAGAAGTTTCCTCACCTTATGGGGGAACTCAATGCAATGGAGACCATTTCTTCCTAAGGGGGGAGGACCAATCCAGGTGGATATTGGTGGCCACTCACCTATTCCAACTGGTTCCTCTTGATAGTTTTTAGTTTCGCACGTTCTTTTGTACTTCTTTGTAATTGTGGGTTCTACACTTTCGGGGCTGTTTGAATGCCTACACATCTTCCAGGTGGATACTGGTGACCTCCCACTTAACCCAAATGGATTGTTTTGTATGTTTTCATGTCAACACATCTTGTTGTACTTCCAGGGCCGTTTTGGGGCCCTAAACAATGTTTTTTTGGCTCGCCACATTCAAACTGTATACAGAGTCAGAGTTTGACATGCAATGTGTAGTTCTCGAAAAGACCTTTCCAAGGGGCTACCACGTGCCTAAAACGAAGGTTGTATGCAAAAGTTACGACCCCTGAAAGTTGAGGTACCAACTTACCCATAGGGGCCCACATAACTTTTGGTGTTTCATCTCCTAGGGTTAGGTTTTTGGATGTCTAGGGTTTTGGAATTCATGAATAATGTTAAAAAGGCCTATGAAGCCTCATTGTTAGGATTTCTACTCAGACAAATGCGTGTAGCAACCACATCTCTTCTCAGAGATAGCTACCACCATTAGAGCAAGTGTTTCAGTTCTGCAGTTTTATAGTTTCATCCTATTTCATTTATTCAATAGAAGATATTGTTCACTGGATAACTGTGTTGTTCTTCATATCTCTGTGTTTATTGTATTAAGTCTGTTAATCAGTTCGTTTCGCTCCTAAATCTTGATCAAAGGCACTTCATCTGATCTAGAAGACACAAACTCTTCTTGAGCCACACCTAGATCCTTGCTCCATCCATTTGGCATGATTGACAACTGAAGAGGATCTAACGGGGCTGGTGATCTTCCTTTCTAAAGGGCAATAAATTCCACATCAAACATAAAGATAGGGTCTAGGTCAGAGGGATCCACCTCGAAATCGAGGGGAACAAAGTCCACAAATAGTAGGGTACCTAAGGCACCAATCGGGAAATACATTCATTCTGAGGAGACACAAGGCGACTTACTGAGGAGGGGGGAGGGACGGAAAGAAACTACGGTGAAAAGGAAGACTGGAAAAAAGACATGGTCGTAGGCTGGCCCTAGTCGGAGGCCCAAGGACATGAAGAAGCCCCACTAGAAAAAACTGTCGAGCTTCGGGACAATAAAATCATAATAATAAGTAACAAATAATTAATACTACTATTAAATGTTACGGGAGCTTGGTTGGTTGGTGAAGCAACAACATTGCCACTAATCCTAGAAAGTTTCAAATCCCCAACAACATGTTCAACCCTCTTTGTCCCTCTAATAACACCACTATAATCCTCCAACCACTAAGTCTAGTGATTCACTAACACTTGA
>WSFP011542151.1:0-11766 GCA_009831015.1 Picea engelmannii | reverse complement strand
TGCAGGGTTTTGGACCTTGAGGATGCAGGGGCATCGATGGAACCCCTTGGACTCCGGATTGAGTCAGGGAGTGTGCTATTTGGGTTGATTTATTTACTGTGATGTTTCATTGATTTGATGATATGATGTTGACATGTTCTGACACGATTGTTGATAATGCAGGCTAACGATAGCTTGTCGACCAGACTCACATATGGAGTAAAGGGGCCACACATGATTTCTAGAGAGGTTGAGGGAGAGGTGTGGACAGTAGCCCTACCACAACCTACTAGCACTCCCGCCGTGGCTTGAACCGTAGGTTAATGATTACCTAGTTCGAGAGGATCCACGATGCCATGAGGGAAGACTGCGACAGTCGCTCACGATGATTCTAAGGGGTGCACAATAAGGCGGGGGCCTTATTCGTTAGATCCCTTAGTCTCCCACAGGTTCACCTAGCGGAGTGTTGACTCCAGGGGTTATAGATGTCTACCAATCAGTCAATTTGGTGAGTGGCACCCTTGGAGAACATGGTGCATCCTGAAGGGAATGTCACACAAAAGAAACGCAAGTTGGCGAGTGGCACCCTTGGAGCACGTGGTGCATCCTGAAGGGCACGTTGCGCAAAAGAAATGCAAGAAGCGAGTGGCACCCTTGGAGCACGTGGTGCATCCTGAAAGGCACGTCGCGTTGATGTTGATGAAGGAACAAACCTAGATAGTCCTAAGACATTTAACACATTAAGAAATCCTTAAACAACTTCCCTAACCAAGTGTCGCCCAGTTCAGAATCTAAGTCCTAAGTCTAAAACTTTTCTAGGGTAAAAATTTAGTCTAACCTTAAGAAAAAGACCCTAGAATAAAAATAAAAATTTAAACACAAACCCACTTAAGTAATAGTTTGGTATTCATAAAAATCTTGGGGTAAATGAAGAGAGTAAGAATTTAATTAAAACTAATGGTTTTAAAAATTTGCAAAGAAGAAATTATTCATTAACTTGTGGAAGTACAAAGATATTAAATTAATAATAAAAGGGAAAGACTTAATAACACAACTTCCATTTTGGACTTTAATAAAAAGGGGAAATAAGGGAATAATAAGAATTAGGAAACTAACTAATGGAGGAAACTTAATAAAGGAAAGATGAGAACTTATGGTAAAACGCACAGTCAACATAGTAAGGAATCTGCAATTAAGAACCTGCTAATCTGAACTAATTTAGTAACATATTTTTTTTGGAAAAGTATTTAAAACATGTAAGGGGATCTAGGAACACCTAGGAGTAAATTTAGCAGCGACTCTAGGTGGGTGAGGGATTTGATACAATTAATAAATTTAAAGAAAATATTTATTGGAGAAAAGAGGGGGATGGACGACACTTGTGCGATGGGGAATATTTAGAATATTTTATTGAAACCTAATTTAAAATGTGAATTAGGAAAGTTGGTGGGTCTCAAAACTCTATAAAATAAAAGGGAGATGAGGAAGAAAGGGGATCGGTTGCAAGTGTAATGTTACGCTGCCGGATTTGTGACTTGACTGATTACTTGTGGGGAGTTGGGATTTTTCCAGCTCGGATAGGAGTGCTAGCTCGACCTTGCGAGGTGAGCTGGAAAGCTAGACTTACCATCTGGATTTGTGTGGATCCTTTGTGGCTTCGGGGGCTAAGTGGGAAGCAGAGTAACCCTAGCGATTTCCTGGGAGGTACCGGTGTAGTCTCGATAGTCGACAAGCGGGAGCGGCACGGACCACATGGTCATCATTCGAGGCGGGAGTTAAGGCAACGGTATGGTTTTGTTTTTAATTTGGTATAATAGGATGCATTATGATCTATGTTGGTATCAGAATATTGGTTGTAATTGGATTCAATATGCTGTTATATAAAACCAACACAATTCTTAGATTTTAAAAGTAGTACAGAGAAATGAGATTTTATGCTTCAAACTAAATTGTTTATACTAAAATGCCAGCAAAAAAATAGAGCACTTTACTGTTGTATTTTCTACAAGTTTTCACAGGGGTTTATAAAAGAATTAGAGAGCTTGCAGTTGAAACATGAAGGGAAAATTAAACTCCTCCTTGTAACTTTAGAGACTTAACGCTGGTTGTACCGAGTGGCAGATCCATGGCTGTCATCTTACGTTTTGCAAGACTTTTTATTACTATTCTTTCTTTTCTTTGTTAAGATTACCTTTTCAAAGCTCTTACCTAGATGCTTAAGGGTACAATCTGGGAGGTTTTTCATCCCCTCCTCAATGCCATCTATTTTTTTTCTGGGTAGAAATTCCTTTAGTTCCTGAAAATTTATTCCAAGGTGGCAGAATTTTTCATGTTATCTCCACAACTTCTTTATACAAAGAGAAGCTTTGGTAGATCGTCTCATTCCTAGCGCAACTAAAGTAATTCAAGTTATTTGTCCATTGAAGGCATTTATTCTCTGCACCTTGAGATAACTCCCAGTCTAACCTTTGATGAATCGCAACTTTCCAGTTTTTACCTTGTCATATTCTGAGAATTCCAGAGACGACCCCAAACCAGAACTAGTGTTTATTCTGGCAATTTAATTCGCTCAGGCAAATCTAATTCATTCTGGAAAATTAATTCGCTCTGGAAAAGTTAATTCGTTATGTTAATTCGCTATGGATTTTCTTCTAGTGATTTCATTCTCTGTATGCGTTTTTATTTTCTCTGTGGGCGTTTTTATCTTCTCTGTGGACGATTTCATTCTCTGTGGGCATTTTTATTTTCTCTGGGGGCGAATTCATTCTCTGTGGGCGTTTATAAAATTCTATGGGCGTTTTTCATTGTTGTGGGCGTTGATAAACTTCTGTGGGCGTTTTTGTATTGAAGTGGGCGGTTTTACCTTTGTCGTGGGCGTTTTCCATTGACTGTTGTTTAAATCCGGCTGACTGTTGTTAAATCCTTATGCTATTGTTATGCTTCATTGACTATTGTTTAAATCTGGCTAATTGTTGTTAAATCCTTATGCTATTGTTATGTTTCATTGACTGTTTTTTAAATCTGGCTGACTGGTGTTAAATCCTTATGCTATTGTTATGCTTCATTGACTGTTGTTTAAATATGGCTGACTGTTGTTTAAATCCTTATGCTTAATTGACTTTTGTTCGGTCATGTATTGTGTTGTTAACATTTTAAGTCAGAATAAAACTATTTATTATATCTATTTTCTTGGGATGTAAATGTTCTCCTTCTTGGTACGCATTTTAGTGATCTCTTAAACGATAGAGTATCAAAGGTCATAACATAAAGCGATTCAAATCACGAGTTCAAACATATGGTCGAAGCTTATACTAATCTAAAATATCGAATAGGGAATCCTTTGACTTTCAGTCCTTCAAATCGAAGCATTTGAACCGAGGTTTGAATTTTAGTATGTGCATTAAGATGACCAGTTTTTGCATCATAGAGGCTCGAGGATTCGAGGTAATGAAAAATAAAATAAACCATGATAAATTCGTTTAAGTAAATTTCTTTTCTAATTCTAAGTTAGGAAAAGATCAGCTATGAATAAAGGCTCTATAAATTAATTTAAATTAAAAGAATGTTCATAAAACTTTATGGCAATCTTTTTCTTTAAATGGAAACTTAAAATATATATATATATATATATATATATATATATATATATATTCAAAACTTTGCATATCCACAAAAATACCAAAGCCTAAATTATGCTATCTTTCAATACTGATGTAAACTCCACTTCCAATATTTAGATTATCTCACTGAGCTAGAATGCAAAACTATTATAATTTGATATCGAATAAATATCTATGAAAAATATATCATTATTATGTTATTAGGATATTTTATTAATTCAGATGACATGTCATAAGAAAAGAGAGAGGTTGTGTCATAATGAATTTAGGTTTAAGTAATGCTTATGAAAAATATATCCTTATCATTATATATCATTAAGATATTTTATTAATTTAGATGATATCTCAAAGAAAAGAGAGTGGTTGTGTCATAAYGATTTTAAGTTTAAGTAATGCTTATATATTTGGYTTCCATTATGGAGTTGGCARTAAATACGTTCARGGGTGGGTYACCTTGTTAATATTGCAGGTGGTCAGATGTGTGATTACCTTGTTGTTAAGTAAGGTGCTTGTATTCCCATATTCTAGATGGTTGAATGATGATTATCGTACTATTGTGCAATTAKACTTCTCRTCACAATTTGAGTTTTAGATTTTAGATTGTGCGCAATAGGAATTTATGTAATAATGAATGATGGATCCCAATGTTTTTCTTTCATTATAGATTTATCAATGATTATTGGATTAACAACCCTTGCACCATGTATAGAGAGTGAATGTTTTAATGCGCCAATAAATATTGATGATGATGGATTGATTTAGAGCTATATTATTATTGCATGGTTAATTAAAGTTAATGTATGATGGTTAATAGTAAGAATTACTCTCACCCTTGGTTAAATGGAATGTGGTTGACTGAACGAATCTTAGTTAATCATTGATGTTGGTAGATTTAGCATTTTTTTTGGTATTGATGGTGTCGGGCAGGATGTAGACACCTCCATGTTCCTCAGAACAGTCGCCAACCCTGAGACCTTAAATGGTTAAAATCGATGGGAACCTGGGCTTGAGCATTTCTTATGTGTCTTGGAGGTCCTAACCATTGTAGGGTAGGATGGAGGGGTAATCAGTTTTACTTATTGTCGATTGATCATCTTTAATGCATCCAGTCACTTGTTGAGCGTCTTATGTCATATTGTTGTGTTCATCGTGGTTGCGTCTTATTTTTCGTCGGGCGGTGACGTAGAGTCAAATGTATTTATTTCCTTTTTACATGCGTGCACACACCTGTAACAAAAAAAAATTCCACTTGTTATAAGAGGATTGTCGACATAACGAGGAGGAAGTTACATGTGGTAGTTGTTCCTTCATAGTTTTCTTCCCTCACACTCTACCTATATGGGATTTTGAGTATCGCCTTCCTTTAGCATTAGTACATGGTACATTTCAACATGAAATAGATTAGTCACCACAAAATAATCTCAAAATAAACTATTAAAACCATGCATTTGAACCTGTAGAACTTTAAAAAAATTCTAGTCAAAGTTTCTATTTTCTTCTCTGAGTTTGGTTCCCAATTCCTCTACTCTTGGTTGAGGTACTTTTTTCTTGGGGGACATCGACAATGTGACATATATTAATCCTGAAAAATGTGGACAATTGGTGAGGAATCTCTCAAATAATATAACCATGAAGTTGTATATCTTAGGAATACCTTTCCAATACTATAAGGAATGCACAAAACAAGTACCAGAGTCAAATGTTATGGACAAAATACAAAAGGAAGTTTGGTACAGTCATGTCTCTATATTATAAACAGAAGAAGTATCAGCTCTGGTATGTCTATGAAGAAGAGGTGATTAGCTCTAGTATAGTGGAAAATATGAAGGGATTAGCTCTGGTTCTAGGTGTATCAATGAGCAATGAGTGATCTCCTTCATTGTTGGAAGAGACAGTGGAGGCAGGTCTTAAAACGTTTGAAGAAGCTCCAGTCGCATCATCTTGTATGAACTTGCAAGTGATCGTTGTGATATTGGAGATTAATTCATCTTTCTATGTCATTGGTTGCTATGTGCAAACTCATATTGAGTCATTGCACATCGGTTTCATCGTAGTGATAGTTTTTTTTTAGGTTTGAAAATGGATCAATGGTTTGGTAAAAATTCATAATGGATTATGTATTAAAATGATAATTAATTTAAAATTTAAAAAATATATAAAATGGGGGTGGGTTGTGAGCCCCCTCCTTCCCTCATGGTCCATGTACATTGGTTTAAGGTTTCTTAACAAATATAAACATGGGTAGGTGGTGGTGGTCAAACTGCCTCCCTTAATGCCTTGAAACGTTGCAATATGGGGAGGGGGGTCATGGACCATAACCCCTCCACCTCATCACCCAAACTACCATAAAAAATATTTTGTAAAACATTTTCCATATTGGTGATAAGACAATGAAGTGTGGTATGTATCGGCCTCACTCTTCACTTTGGTTTCAGTATGTACCGCTCTCATTCCTTGCTTTGGTTCCAGTATGCACTAGGATCACTCCTTACGTTGGTTCCAATATGTACTAGGCTCAATCCTTTCTTTAGTTTGGGTATTTACCAGGATCATTCCCCACTTTGGTTCTAGTATGTATCGATCTCATTTCTCTCATTATCGTCGATATGTATCGTCATGGTGGATAGGGATTTCAAAACAATGTGTGTGGAGGTCCTTCTTCTCTTCATTGAAATGGTTAGTTTGAAGGGGAGGTGTGTGGTTTGTCCCCCCTTCCCACTCCACGTGTTCACAATGGGATTGGAGCTCTTCCCCTCCGCCTACAAAAATTCCAAAAGACAAATTAAAACCTATTTTAAATCAAAATTAAAACCCATTTTTATTTAAAAACTCATTTTTAATTTAAATGCTATTAATTAAAATTAAACCATTTTCCTTCCACCTTTATTTTAAATAACTTCAAAACTAGGTATTTGTGGATTAACATGAAACAAGTGATACTAATAGATTACTTTTCCAAAGGATATTTCAATGATACACAACATGATTTCAAAGGATTATAACTTGTTCATACGATGTCTAATTGGGGTACCTTTTTTGTGATGTAGAGAGTTCAAGGAGATTCTTTTGGTGAGATAACTTACCATGACATTCAATAATTCCATCAGTGTCATGGTTAACGAGGCTATCTTGGGAAAAAACTCCCTGATGATTAGTTTGACACTTTTGGGGATTAGATTTTGATTCTGTTAGTTACATTAGAATCAAAATCATGTAAATCATTCAGTTGGACCACTTTGGGGATGATAAATACACTTTGATGAATGCCAAAAAAATTGAGTAATAGAATTTTTTAGTGGAAGTTCAAATCCTATTCTTGTTGCTTCTTTTCCTGAATTCACTTCCGTCAGTTTTTGTGTTTTCTATGTTATATAGGCTCTTGATTCATCCATTGGAGATGAGGTCATTGTTGATCATACAATTATAATAAGAGGGGGAGGGGGTTGAATCAGTATAAGGACATCGCCCTTTTTTTTAACATTCATAAACCATAATTAATAAATCACATAAATGTAACTATAAGACACAATGTTTTAATTGGAAACCCTTTGAGGAGAAAACCAAAAAATATTCTTTTTATAAACTTGTAGGCACCAAACTATTGTCAAAATTGTTTTTAGGCATCGACCTACTAGAGACATCGATCCCCTCTATTTTTTGTATACACCGACCTAATGGAGACACCAATTTCCTATGTTGTTTGTAGGCACTGACCTACTAGAGACACCAATCCCCACAACTTTTTATTTTGTAGGCACCTACCTACTTACAAGTTTACAAGTTCTTTATATTCATTTCCTTGACTAGTCTACTTGTTTCTTATGTCTTCACCAAAATATTCTCCATGCTTGTTACTTCTACTTTCCCCATACCTACTCTATCATCGCTACTTCTTCTTTCACTATATCACATCCACACTCATTCGTTCCATTTTTTTTAGATTTGTTTGCCACTCGCTCCTTTTGATTTCATAAGATATATTAGTTGTATCATCACATACTTTGTCACTCTCTCATTTTTAAATAATATTCAAAATTTTCTCATATTATATTCTCATATGTAAATATTACATTTCCACTCTTCACCCCCACACTATTTCTCACAATCCTCTTATCCTTTTATAATTTTACCATTAACACTACATGAAAAGGCATGTACATTTGAAAATACATGAGCTTCATTAAATAAATAATTAATTTCCCTTTTTTAATTTATGTTTCAACATACCATGGGAAAAATACCACAGTGGGTTTTAAAACCATGTGAAAATACCATGTGCACTTTTACTCCATTTTCAATTTTTAATATCTTCATATTTAATCCACTTTCATGTAACTTCATATTTAATACATTTCCACTTTTTATTGCTTAAAGTCACCTTTCCTTTGAATATTTATATTTTAATACTTACCTTTGACATCAATGACACCAATTTGTTCAACAATATCCCCCTTTGTCATTGATGGAAACCATGTACTCAAAAACATGTAATCCTCTAGGAACATAAAGAAATATCCCTTGTCTGAAACTCCCCATCTATCTATAATTATCCTCCCCTTGTATTTAATTATCCCCTTTTGAAATAAATGGAAAATGAATGATCCCCCTGACATGTGCTTCTTTAATGATGATATGAGAGGGATATCACTCCCATATTGTATCTAATATATGAAAATGTTTCTCTAGGAAGGGTTTTGGTAAAAATATTTGCAACTTGTTCCTTGGTGGAAATATAATCCAGCTTGACAATTTTTTTCGGTTATCTGTTATTTTAGGAAGTGGTATTTGATGGGAATATTCTTCATATTTGAGTGCATAACAATAATGTTTGAAACGTTGATTTCAATTATGTTTTCACAGATGATTGATATTGGTTGATCATATTCTACCTTGATATGTCGCATTTGCTTCATCCAGAGAACTTGTGTGCAACATGTTGTTGTAGCAATATACTCTACTTCTACTATGGATAGAGAGATTGAGGATTGTTTCTTGCTCAACCAATACACTAGAATGCTTCCTAGAAAGAATGGTCCTCCACTTATAATTTTTCATTCATCAACATTTCCTACCCAATATGCATGTGTATATGTTGTTGAGTAAAATATTAACATCTTGAGTACCATAAGCCAAAGTCCAAGTTTCCCTTTAGATATTTGAATATCCTTTTTATTACTTGCACATGCATTTATTTTGATGCAACATGAAATCGTGCAACTAATACTACCACATTAATAATGCTTGGACTTGATGCTATCACATATAGTAGGATTCCAATCATTGACCAATACAATTTTTTATTTTCTTCCAGAGATTCATCATTTTTTCTCAATTTACAACCTGTGACAATAGGTGTGTTCACTAGTGTAGAATATTTCATTCTAAATTTCGTCAACATTTCCTTGATGTAATTGGTTTTTAAAATGAATATTCCTTTTTCATATTGAGAAATTTGTAATCCAAGAAAGAATGATAGTTAACCAAGCATGGACATCTAAAATTGCTTTTTCATTTCACTTGCAAACTCTTGGCACATTTCTTTGATATTTCCTCCAAAAATAATGTCATCTACATAAACCACAAAAATTAACTCATTTTCTACTATTGTATTGATGTAGATATTGTTGTCATCAATTCCTCTTTTGAATCCTTGTTGTTGTAGATATTTATCAAGTCTTGAATACCAGGCTCTAGGATCTTGTTTTATCCCATAAAGTGATTTCTTTAGTTTTCACACATGATCATTATTTTATGATAATAAGAATCCTTATGGCTATTCAATGTATACTTATTCTTATAGATTTTCATTGAGAAAGGTAGACCTGACATCCATTTGATAGACTTTGAAGTTATTGAAACATGAAATGTGAAAAACATTATGATAACTTCGAGTATAGTAACTAGGGAAAATGTTTCTTCAAACCAATATCTTCAACTTGATCATAGACTTTACAAACCATTCTTTCCTTATTCCTTATTACTTTCGCATCTTCGTTCAACTTATTCCTAAAAACCCACTTGGTGCCAATTACATTTTTATCTATCAGCCTTGGAACAAGTTCCCATGTTTCATTCTTATCAATTTGATTCAACTTTTATTCCATAGCATCAGTATAGTGTTTTTATTCCTTTTCTTATCTAAAATTTGTGGGCTATGTTTTAGATAGTAAGGAGTAGTTTGCATATTTTGGTGCACTAGCTAGTCTTCTTCTAGTTTGAACTCCTATATCTTTATCACCAACAATTAAATTTTTTGAATTGCTATTTCAGACAAATATAGATGGTGTCCTTGTATATTAGCGTTCTATTTATTCTTATTCATTTTATTCCCCTTCTTCTTATTTTTCTTCTTTCCATTCTTGCTCATTTGCTTGAACATTTACTTACATTTTCACCTTTTGGTTCCCTGCTTCATAAAATTTTACATTGGCACTCTCTATGATTTTTTGTAATGTTGTATTGTAACATATGTAATCTTTGTTTCTTGATTAATAACCAAGAAATATATCTTCATTATCTCTAAAGTCGAATTTTCCCAAATCTTCATCATCTCTCTTTATGTAGAACTTGCTTCCAAAAACTTTGAAGTATTGAACTGTTCTCGGTCTGCATTCCCATAATTCATAAGGTGTTTTGTTGTTTTTTAGTCTAGTTTACCCTCTATTCAGAATGTAAATTGTGGTGTTGACTACTTCTCTCTAGAACATGTCTAATAGTTTGACTTTATTTAACATTGTTCTAAAAAATTCTAGTTGACAAATATTCATTCAAAACTCCAATTTTTTGTCATGTCGTGTAGATCCTCGGTCGATCACTTCCATGGAAATAATCAATAAGTAAGAGAATATTTTCATGAATGTATAGTCAATGATATACAATGAAATGAATTCCTCAAACATCTGGTCAAATTATTCCATGACCATCCATCAATCCAACAAAAATCTATCCTAGTAGTCGACACTGGTCCACAATTTTGTCTTTCACGACTCTTCTATAGAGATATGAAAGAATGATTTCCATTCCTATTATTTTTATAGTAAGGATGATGATAGGGAACACATTTTTTCACTGGATGATCAAATGAAGTGTGACATCCCCAAAAGTAAAGTATTTTTGAAATTCAAAATTTGTTAGAAACTTATTCCGTTTTTAGTAAATTTGAATTTGGAATTTTTTTTTCATTTATGGCAATTTCAAATTTCGAATTTGATAAATTGTAACTAATTATTATGACTGTTGGGAAGAGACCTAATTTGACCCAACTAGCTATTTAACTATGACACTTGTATGTAAACAAAATATTGTGTTAATTATTGCAAGAGGACAAATGGAACAACCATGTTAAATTTAGTTGATCATGACCCAATGAGTGGGGAACATGTTGGAACTACCTCTCGACTGATTGTTACAAGTGGAAAATCAAGGATTTGGCCATTGGCAACCCCTGAAAATCAGGGATTTTGAAAGCTGTGAAAATTCCCAAGGGAGGAAAAAATACCTAGGAAAAAATATCGGTTTGATAAATAGCATATGTGAGGAGGTAGGGCGTTGCCGAGTATGCTGGGGAAAGAAAGAATATCACCGACTGCTTGCTGTTATGAACACTATTGTTGAGTTTGAATCAAGGGAAAGGTTGTTGAAGATGAGAGGCATTTGCTGGGAGGAATTCTGAGCTAGACCTCATGGACTCATGGTCAGGCTAGGGGGTGAACAGGAAAAGTGATTTGGCTTCCTTACTGTAAGGCTGGGAGGAATGTGGCTATTCCATTTGTTATTCGACAACCCTGCTCATATATCTCTACTTTCTCTTTCTCTGTCTACATGTCATGATGGATTATTTGTTGATGGAAATCACTATCTAATTTAAATATATATGAGATGTTCTATTATTTATTTATGAATAAAACTATAACTGTAAATTTATGGATCCTACTCCATTAATCATGTTAGGAATCTTGCGATCAGTTCGATACATGTTGTATGATTGATTGTTTTCCTTTATGTTAAGTAATCACCAATGGAAATAAATCTGGGTATCTCAAACATTTATTACCCATACTACCTATACATATATATATTCTTGTGAGTTAGCTCTGATTTGAGGAAAATACCCTATCTGACTGAAACTACTATTATAAATGATTATAGTATAATAGGGGATAACTTT
>ML901110.1:0-11616 GCA_009831015.1 Picea engelmannii | reverse complement strand
TGCAAGATTATGGTTGTTTATTATGGTTTTCGATTTAGATGGTGGATGTTGTTGAAGCATGTTGCTTTGGTAAGCATGCAAGTTTGAGGATGTGATCCTTATTCTTTTGAATTTCCTATATAAGAGATAAATTTTATGCATATTGTAGCATTGTGCATTGGGACACACAAGTTTGGGAGCTTCATCTTGTGGTTGTGATTTTTAGTCAACCCTAATCATGCCTAATTCAAGGCTTTCTATCTCATTCATTGGTTAAAGGAAATGTGTGTTCAAGAACAAGTTGTTGGAACCAGTAAGGAAGGCAAGTGGGTGGTGATTAGGGACCTCAAGGTAGTTATTCAAGATTCTCCCCCTCCCAATTCAGGAAAACCTTGGGCAACCAAATGACTCACCCATAGGAGAAAGGGGGGAGGCATTCATCTATCTCCATTGCTTGCTAGAATTGTGCTGGTGCATTTTGCTCTTCTTTGGGTACAAATTGTGATGCACTTGGGAGGTTTGAGAAGGCTAAGGCAAGTAATCGCAAGGAAATCCTTCCCCTCTCACAGATCACTTAAATCAAAGGTTTATTTTTGTCTTAAAGGATGAAGCAAATGGATAATATTGTGTACCTTCCCAGAACAAGACAACAAGGCAAACGGGGCACTTTCCAAGTACCAAATGATTGTTGGTACTTCACAAGACAATAAACCTTCACAAAGTAAGCTAGTTGATATGAATTTGTAGCAATGCAACAGTTTATAACAGCAATTAATATTTTATGACAGCCACAGGATTTATGCCTTGAAATTGCTTGAAAAAATACAAGAAAAATTAACTTTGACTAGGCAAATTGATAATAAATTGTCACAAGCAAAGTTGACAATGTTTAGCTAGCTTTTAATGTCACTTTTGGAGAGAATTTGCTGCAGTTAGATGGTTGTAGCAATATTTTCCAACAATACCAAATTCTAATGGTCAAAAGTGCAAGAAAACACCATACAAAGTTAGCACTTACCTAGTAGATTGACTAGAAATTATCACAATTGAGTTTTGAATGGTTTTAGTGCAAATTATGTAGGTAAATGTATCAAATCAATGTATGTTTGTATGGTTGTAGCAAAGTTTTGCTACAACAACAAATTAGCTTGGGAGTTAGTCTAATTTAGGGTTAGCAAATGTTAGTAAAGGCTTCAAGGATAAAAGTATGAGTGTTTGTTTGATCAATCAACACTTGTAGATGGTAATCTAGTCCCTTTCTAGGGTAAATGGAGTCATTAATGGCAACAACAAATCTTAGAGGAAAAGATAGCAATGATAATAATATGTTAAAGGGATGGAGAGGATAAGAAAGGTGTTGGTATCCCAAGGGCTAAAAAATCCACCTCCAAGAGAAAATTGCTAGAAAGTAACAATGATTAGACCCTAGCGATTTCTCCTTTCATTGAACAAATTGTAATAAAATATGCAATTGAGCATGGAAGTAGGGTTACTAGAGTGCTACAATGGTAGTGCTCTAGTATCTACTCCAAGATAGGTTCTTTTCAATAAATTTTAGCACATGGAAGACTATAGAGAAAAAAATAATAACATATGTCTTTCCCCTAGGGTGTCAAGCAAGCAATTTCATGATCTTAGACATGAAACGAGTAAAATTAACCATAAGCATTCATTCACAATAAAGAAATGTAGATTTTCCACTTACTTCACCAAGAATAATCAAGCAAATCACCCTAGTTGAAGATCCTCCATATGAAAATTGTCAAAATACACCAATAAATGCCTCCTCCAAGAAGTGCGCACCACTAATTTTAGCCAAGAAACCTTAAAGAAGACTGAATTTCAGACCACCACTTGTGTGATGAGTCAATGATGAAAAAATACAAGAGTTTTATGTCTTATTTATACAATATCAATGACCTTTAATTATCTTTTAGGTCATAAAAGGTCGACATGGCCAGTTTACATCAAAAATCCAATTTTTACATCAAATCAATAATTAAAACCCTAATTTTACTTTAGGGATGACATAATGCCCCTCTAGGGTGACATTAGACCCCCATCTTGGAACGCTAGGCCTCAAATGCAAAACGATGGGCCTCTAAAAGCCTCAAATCCTACCACACGTGCCAACTAGCACCAAACCGTCCTCATAAATGCCAAACCCTAATTGGATGACGTCAAGGGTCAGCATGGTGACGTCAGGGGCCTTGAAGGGCCAATGTCATGGTGGAAGGGCAAGACCCCCCTGGGTCTAGGCCTGCAAAGTGTCTCGGGGAAAATGTCCTTCTTTCTTCCTGGTGCCATCCTCTAGTGTCTCTCTGCCCCTGGTTGGGGTCACAACATCCATCTGGTGGAATTTTAGCCCCATGAAGGTCTGAGCTAATCATCTCCCCATATGTGTTTGTCCACTGGGCATGGTATTGCAACAACAAAAAATACACCCTCCATGGGCTCATAAGTCACAGGGATCATAGCAATGTCAATCACATCCAATAATCAAATTACTCAAACATGTGCATCAAACCCCCCTTTACCCAGACAAATGCTTAAAGACGTTATGCAGTTTAACAAGTCAGGTTTGAAGAGGGTCTCAGGATGTCATATTGGGCTAATCCTCCTCAAGTTTGGGGTGTTTCCTAGGTGAAGACCAATCTAGGTCATGTAAGTGTGTGAAATGGTGTAGGGGGAATGTTTGGGCAAAGGGTGCAGTGATAACATGAAAATGTAGGTCTTTCCTCTGGGTGCCTTTGTACAGGGCGAGTTGCACCTTGTCATGGATGTCATTGTTTCCTAGCCCATTCATGTCTTTTATTCTTTGTCTTATTGCTTTTTCTTTTCAAGTGAATAGTTGGGGGACACTTTATTGGCATGGTGACCAGTGGTGACAACATTACCCACAAGCACTTCATGGAAATGAGAAGATTGGCTTGTGATGAGACCCCCTTTCTCTTAGTTATGCCACCAAGAGCCACTACCCTGGTTTGGTGACCAGATAGAAGGTAGTTTCATACCACTACATGCCCATGGACCTAATAAGTCGGCTCATGATGAGACCTCCCATCTACCAACTAGACTTTGAGTTTTATTTTATTTTACGGGTCCCCTTTTCTTACTGAGAAGCCTTTTATTGCTTTCTCGGGAATCCTTGGGCGAGGCATCTCAAAGGTTTTATTTTGGATTTTAACTTTTTCCAACTACTTTTACGCTTTGCGCCTTTAGCCCCTTCTTCCCACAAGGCAAGGTACAACCCTTACTAGTGTGGCAAACCCAATGCTCGAACAAAGGTAGGGGAAGATGAGAGGGATAATGATGAAAATTGGTAAGTATGGAAGGAATGGACAAAGATATTTCATTGATCCGGGTGGATATTGGTGGCCACCCACCTATTCCACTGGCTCGAAAAACAATTTTCCACCTTGGTAGTTTTTCGAGTTCCAAACTTCCGGGGTCGTTTTGAGGCCCAAAACGAGGTTTTTTGGGGATTTGGGGCTCAAGTGACTGCCATTGGCACTAACTTAGGCCAATCGTAAATTGTTCTTCTCGATTAGAACTTTCCAACAGGCTATCGTGCACCTAAAACGAAGATCGTATGCAAAAGTTACGAACCCGGGAAGTTGATGTACTAACTTACCCAAACAGGGCCCACCTGACTTTTGGCGCTTCATTTCCTAGGGTTAGGTTTTTGGATGTCTGGTTTTTAACATTCCTGTTTGTTGAAAAAGACCTTTAGAGCCTCATTGTAACCATTTTCTTACGAATGAGCGCAACCGTCACATCTCTTCTCAGAGATAAGCCGCTACCATTCTAGCAAGCTTGTTTTCCACTGCATTTTACAGTTCCAGCTTATTTCCTTATTGAATAGAAAACTGGTTTTCTTGTATCTTTGTTATTCAGTGTCAAGCATATGTTAATAATATGTAGTCATTTTGTTGTGCTCATAAAATCCAGATCAGTGGTATCGGAGTGGTCTGCTCCTCGTCTTAATGCATGTCCCCAACGAGGTCAGAGTACAAAGAATTGGGTCTCGAGCTTGTTTCTCTCGAGGACTAAAGCTCTCGCACGCCCAAGTGACCTCTCATGGCAGGAGAAAAAAAAGATGACGGGACAGGGGATCCTTTCAAAATGTTGCTTGAGGAATCCCTCATGCAACAGAGGAACGAGATGATGGATAGTTTCGCGCAAATCCTTCGGTGGCTACCAACAAGCGATGCATCTTCTTCGAGCGAAGATGCCGCCCCCTTCAAGGGACAAATCAACTTCGATATTTCTGTATTTGAAGGTCAGATAGACGCAGATGTTGTAGACAAGTGGTTGAATCTACTAGAGGGTATTTTTTTGTCCATAACTTTTCAAATAGAGAAACGATTACTTTTGCGCTCTTCAAAGTCATTCCCCATGTCAAAGATTGGTGGGAAACTTTCTGTGCGCAAAAGGAAACAGCGGAACCCTCATTATTTATAGTCATGACCATCTGGGAATCCTTCAGGGATGCTATTAAGGAACAATACTACCCTGTCGGAAGTTATGACGACTTGTATACCAAATGGACCACACTGCGGCAAGAAAGATACCAAGAAGTACCAGAGTTCACAAATATGTTCCATACCTTGTGCACCAAGCTGGGTATCAAAGATTCAGAGCGACATCTGGTGCTCAAGTATTGCGTTGCTCTGCATAGATACATCCAGACCGAAATGGAATATTTGGATATCTCGTCCTTGGGCGCGGCCTACCGATATGCCGTCAAAATCGAGCAGAAGCTGAAACAAAAGACGCGACAATTTGGGCCTAGGAACCCCTCATAGCGAAAGCCAGGAAAGGGCAGCCCCAACCCATAGAACAAAGGATAGAGCAAAGATGGACAGTATTAGGAAAACCATTCCAAGCCGCAAGCAAAGAAGGACACCAGAAAGACAAAGAAAGATATCAGGAAGTGGTGCGACTTCCATAAGAGCCCTTGGCATAACACTGTTGACTGTCGCTCAAAGCAGTCGCCGGTGGCCGAAGTGAAAGCCTCTGAATCTGATGCGGGTTCTGACTTTGAGTCAGAACTATAAAGGAGAATATGGATCATTGACGCAGAACCCAGTTCCACCGTTGCTACCACCAAGCTCCAGCCTAGTGAACCAGACGAGCCAGAAGAAGGAGAGAGCCCCTTCCATTCACAGATGTGGGTAAAAGGCACCTCGTTGCACTTCATCGTTGATAGCGGTAGCCAGAAGAACCTCATCTCAGCAGAGGTCGTCAAGCGATTGGCCCTGTCGAGAACGTCGCACCCACAACCCTACACCATTGGATGGCTTCGCTAAGGGAGCGATCTCTACGTCAGCCAACAGTGTCGATTGTCATATGACATCAAGCCCTTCAAAAACGAGGTATTTTGTGATGTTGCTCCTCTCAAAGTTTGTGATGTTCTTTTGGGCCAACTTTATTTATGGAAACATCATGTTGTATATGAGTCTAAGCCTTGTAGTGTCATTATTACTTTGAACAGGAAATTGTACAGGATACCCGAGGCAGTCCCACCTAGTGTTATTTCATTGATCTCTGCCAAGCAATGCAGGAAGGTCATCTCTCAGACGGGGAAGTTTGTCTTCTTCATGATTCGCTCTCATAATGAGCGAAAGATCACAACCACATCCAGGGTCTCTACGGTCGATCTCTCCACACAACAGAAGCAAGTAGATAAGGTCGTGGAAGAATACTCGTATATCTTCTCCTCACCTACCGGGGTACCTCTGCACTGTCAGGTCAAGCACGCCATCGATCTGAACCCCGACGCACCACTGCCCAATGGGCCAGTGTATCGCCACTCTATGTTAGAGAATGAGGAGATCAAGCGACAGATCCAAGAACTGTTCCACAAGGGGCACATCTGTCCCAGCTCATCACCTTATGGGAGCCCAATCATGCTGGTATAGAAGAAAGATGGAACTTGGCGACTCTGCATTGATTATCGGGCTCTGAATAAAATCACAGTAAAAAAACGGTACCCGATTCCTCGAATCGATGACCTCCTTGATCAACTCACGGGGGCCAAATACTTCAGTAAGATTGATCTGAAGTCTGGCTACCACTAGGTCCCGATAGAACAGACAGATGTATGGAAGACCGCCTTCAAGTCAAAGGAAGGCCTTTTTGAATGGTTATCCATGACCTTTGGTTTGACAAATGCTCCAACCACTTTCATGAGAATGATGGATGATATCTTGCGACCGTTCACCAATACTTTTGTAGTGGTATATCTAGATGACATTCTCATTTAGAGCAAGACTTGGGCAGAACATTTGTAGCATATTCAACAGTTTCTGCACATCCTGCGACAGCACAAGCTATATGTCAACTTGGAAAAATGATCCTTCGGCATGGACAGGGTCCATTACCTGGGCTACATCGTTGATCAACATGGCGTACATGAGGATCCAACCAAGATCCTAGTCATCCGTGACTAGCCAGCCCCAACCACACTCACTGAGCTTTGGAGCTTCTTGGGCCTTGCCAATTTCTATCGTAGGTTCGTGTTGGGATTCTACCATATTGCATGGGCCCTCAGCCAAATAACCAGGGGTGGTGGTAAGGCGAAATTTACATGGGGTTGGTCCCAACAATAAGCATTCGATGATTTGAAGCAGCGCTTGTGCTCATCCCCAGTACTTTCACCACCAGACCTGCAACAACCCTTTGAGATTGAGATAGATGCTTCAGACTATGATGTGGGCATTGTTCTCACTCAGCACCGCCACCCCATGGCCTATCATAGTGAGACACTATCAGATGTCGTCTATAAGTACCCTACTTACGACAAAGAAATGTACTCCATTGTGCAAGCCTGTCGCCAGTGGAGACATTACATTCTTGGGAAGGAAACAGTCATCCACACTTATCATAAACCACTGCAGTTTATGCAGACACAAGGCAAATTGGAGAATGACCGCCATCAAAAGTGGTCCACATACTTGCAGCAATTCCACCTCAACACCAAGTATAAAACAAGAAGCACCAATCACGTCGTTGATTGCCTTAGCAGACCGCCAGTCGCAACACTCACCACAATGCTAGACTCTTGCGTCCATGAGACCTCTGGATGGCCCCAACTCTATGAGATAGACCCGGACTTCACCACCACCTACCAAATGTTGGGTGCAAACGTAGTTGTCGATAATTTCCATCTTCAGGATGGGTTGTTGTGTCATCTGGGCCATATTTGTGTTCCATCAAGCGAGTGAGCGAAGCTGATCTGGGAAGCCCACTATAGTCGAGTGGCGGGACACTTCGGCGTCAAAAAGACAGTGGCAATGCTATAAAAACATTTCTATTGGCTGAAACTTTGACTGGAGGTCAACAATTATATCAGGTCCTGCATTGCCTGCGTTATTGCCAAACCGAACACTAAGAAATAGGGCATGTACACCCCTCTTCCTACTCCTGATAGGCCATGGGAATCCATATCAATGGACTACATGTCGAGCCTCCCATCCACCAAGCAGGGAAATGACTGTGTTTTTGTGGTTGTTGATCACTTTTCGAAGATGGGGATTCTGGTTGCCTGCAAGAAGAGCATCACAGCAGAGGCCACTGCCAAGCTCTTCTTTGAACGAGTCTCGGTACATTTTGGAATCCGACAAACCATTGTCTCAGACCAGGACAGTCGATTTCTCAGCACATTCTAGTCGAGCCTCTAGTCACTGCTGGACACCAAGCTCACCAAATCCATGGCCTTCCACCCCCAGATAGATGGCCAAACTGAGGTCGTAAATCGAATGATTGTGCATATCCTGCGCATGTATCATTCCAAGCATCCTCACACATGGGATGAGAATCTTCTCTATGTCTAGCATAGCTAGAACCGAGCCCTACATAGCTCAACCGACCACAACCCCTTTTAGGTGGGGCTGGGATTCCAACCATTGGGTCCCATAGATGTTGCACTTAACCTTGCAGTCACCTCAAGCGACTCGTCTCCTGCTCCAGCTGAAGCTAAAAAAGCCACTCGGTTAATTGAGTGGATCTAGCACATCCGCCAATAGGTTCAAGATATCCTACAGAAGTCCAATGACAAGTATAAGCAGCACCATGATCAACATTGGGTGCCACATAAGTTTCAGGTGGGTGACAAAGTTTGGTTGCACTTGCAGAAAGAACGTTGTACAAGACCCCATTGGAAGCTTCACCCACTCCGTTATGGGTCGTACACCATCACCAAGGTTGTGGGGGATAATGCTTTTGAGCTCAACATTCCTCCTTTTCTTGGCCTGCACCCAATGTTCAACATGGATCTCCTTCAGCCTTATTTCCCACCATTATTGGACACCTTAGAAGTAGCAGAACAACTGACACCAACAGAGCTCAACCCCGACTGCATACAACAAGAATCCAGTGATCATATTGTGGACACACAAATCAAGGGCACTCAACAACAAAGGATCCAGCTTTATCGAGTCATCAAAGCAGGGCAACTCTTGCAATAAGGCAAGTGGCTCACCCAGGGCCAAATTCAACAGAAATTTCCTCATCTGATGGGGGAACTCAACACAATGGAGACCATTGCTTCCTAAGTAGGGAGGATTGATCCAGGTGGATATCGATGGCCACCCACCTATTCCACTGGCTTGAAAAATAATTTTCCACCTTGGTAGTTTTTCGGATTCCAAACTTCCGGGGTCGTTTTGAGGCCCTAAACAATGTTTTTTTGGGATTTGGGGCCGAGGAAATTGCCGAAGAAATTGACCTGGGCCAATCAAAAACTGTTCTTATCGATTAAAGGTTTCCAACGGGCTATCGTGCACCTAAAACGAAGATCATATGCAAAATTTACGACCCCAGGAAGTTGATGTACTAACTTACCCAAACAGGGCCCACCTGACTTTTGGCGCTTCATCTCCTAGGGTTATGTTTTTGGATGTCTAGGGTTTTTGACATTCCTGTTTATTGAAAAAGGCCTTCAGAGCCTCATTGTAACCATCTTCTTGTGAATGAGCGCAGTCGTCACATCTCTTCTCAGAGATAAGCTGCCACCATTCTAGCAAGCTTGTTTTCCGCTGCATTTTACAGTTTCAGCTTATTTCCTTATTGAATAGAAAGCCAGTTTTATTGTATCTTTGTTATTATGTGTTAAGAATCTCTTAATAATCTGTAGTCATTTCATTATGCTCATAAAATCTGGATCATTCATAGACCCACCCAATGGCAACTCATCCTAAAGGGAACCAACTTACTAGGGAATTATGTCACTCCCCCTAGGTATGAACAAGTTAAAGAGCATAATTTCCAAGCAAACATTATGAAATAAAGGAGAGTTCAACATAACACATTCAAATGCTTCAAAAATTAGAGTGACACATACCATGATACCGAGACTCATTACCCAATGGAGCAAGACCTGCTACTACTTCAGGACCAGGCAGGTGGGGTTGATGTTGTTGCTGCTGATAGATGGGATGATCTAAAGAAAATATGGGTCCTCTGAGGCCAAGCTCAATTCATATGGCTCTCATTACTCCATGTCTAGGACCTGTGGGCCTCGAGACATAATCTCCTTGGTTATCCCTAGGATAGGGGATAACATCTGGCTCCAACTCAGGGACATGTGTTCATCATAGAGCACATGAAAAGCTCAACATCTTTGACATGACCTGTATCTTCTAGATCTCAACAAAAAGAATTAGTAATCTTTGGGGTGGTGATATCACCCCTCGCTCATATATGATACAATGGAATAAAAGTAAGCAATCATATATATACAAATGAAAATGAAACTACAACTATACTACTCTAGCATGATGTGTAGATGGTATAGACAATTAATGCAAATGCCTACCTAACTTACCCCTACTCACTTGTTGGTTGAATGCTAGGTGTAGTCAAATAGCTAGTGAAACCATCCTAGCAATGTCTCATAATACCTGCCTCTGTGCTTCATCATAAACCAAAACAATGATGAGTCAAGAACAAAAATAACATGAGTTAGAAAATGTATTGTATCATCAGAAATCGTAAAGTTTGGTTCATGGAGGCGGGAGGGAGGAGCAAAATTATGCCAATTGACACTCTTAGGAAGGTGTTGAATCCATCTCAGAAAGGGATCGTGAAAAATCAAAGGTTCAAAAGATTGACTCAAAGAGTTTGAAGGTTGGCTACCCTAGACATCTTCACATCCCGAGGTCTGGGAAGGGACCAATAAGAACCTAGAGGATGAATTACAATTTAAGGGAAGGTTGAAAGATTGAGATAATAAATTTATTCTTAAGGTATTCAGCCTACCCTTGAATTCTAAAAGTAGGCTTTGCTTGAGAGAAAACTTAAGACAACGAACATGCTTCCCAACTACACCTTTAGTGACATAGCGAGATAAAATAGTCGAAGGGAGCCAGAAAACATTGTCACAAGGATCCTTCTTCGGGCAAGGAATGTCCTCACCTTTATCAATATCTGAGCACAACAATGGTTGATAATATTCTTCATGAAATAAATCCAAGTGCTCAAAGGGATGTTCATCAAAATCCTCAAGGTATGATCGAAAATCATTAGGAGAACGTAACACAGGGTCATCCTTGGATGTTTGAAAAAGGTTTGTAATCATATCATCTCATTGTTGCCAAATGTCAAAATTACTAGTAACCTCATATGATCATTGTAAAGGCAACTTTTGGAAATGACCCTCAATGTCGTAAATGGGATCCCCATCATATCCAATCACATACCATTTACGCTTTCTGACCTGTATGAATTCATCAATATTATCAACAAAGCCATCACCTTTATCATAACATGAAGGGCTTAAAACATCCAAGGGGTCCTCTAACACTTCTTCATTTTCCAAATCATAAAATAAAGCATCATCAAAATCTTGGAAAGGGAAACAACTCACCGTGTTCACTTCTTGTTGTTCAAGAGCGTCAATGGCTTGGATGATTTCATCAAATGGAAGAAGGTGCAGTACATCATCTCCAAGACTTATCTCTTCATCTTTAGAAAATGAAAAATCTAGCTTTTCCAAGGGTTCCTTTACTTCTTCGCCTTCCGAATCATAGAACAAAGTGTCATCAAAAAACTAGAAAGGAAAATGACTCACCTTATTCTCTTCGTCTTGTGCAGGAGAAATAGGATCTTGGAGAGCTTCATCAGATGGAGGAGGGGATACTAGTGCTTCATCCTCATAATTCACTTCTTTATATTTAAATCGTTACTGCATTCTATCGAATCATGGGAAAAACATTGTTCCTGTTCAAGTGGTTGACAATTTTCTTCATAAATGTCTCCTCCCATATCAGAGGGTTCTTAGTATTGAGTATGGTACACATCCCTGAGATCTTCCACAATCTCAGTGGTGAATCCTTCGTCCTCTAGGGCTACTGTGAGATTTTGAAGGGCATCTTCATATGTCTCGCATTGTGGTTTGACAAACTCAATAAACCTACTAATGAGGTCTACGAAAGATGATATACCCCTATCTTCACAACAACTCTTACACTAATCTTGCAAAAAAGATGGCAGAGAAAGTATGAATAATTTTACCAGAACATCATCTCCTCCCAATTCTATCTCACTTATATACTTCAAGAATTCTACAATGTGAGGAATTGGGAGGCCTCTGAATCTTGGAGAGTTGTTCAACCATTTTGAATCAAAGTAATG
>WSFP011542139.1:0-11616 GCA_009831015.1 Picea engelmannii | reverse complement strand
ACTTGATGCGGCTATGGGATGAAAGGAGGCCACGCAAAAGGATGACAGAGGGAAAGCGATAGGGAAAACGCATGTGGCAGAATTCATGAATTTTGGGGTGTAAGAGCAGGGTGTAAGAGACACATGGACCGAGAGGAAATCATGAGTTGGCATGACGAGGGAATAGGACGTGGCGGTGAGGAGGCATGCAATGAGGCTTTGTATTTTCGGGGATCGGGGTTCACGAGTTTGGAATGCACGAACTCCTTGCCCCCGGAAACCCCGATATCCCGATATGCGATGAGCTCATTCTCCCGGGAATTAGCCCCTACCGGCTAGTCCATAGTCCATATGACCTATCCCTGTGTGTCCGTGGTCCAACTTTCCATCGGGATTTCGGCGTTCTTGACGACACGATGTTTGTGTCCACTAAACTTGCGATTCCCCGAAACCCGATGTCTTATGGCCGTTGACTTGTTGACGGTCAGCTCCTAGGTGCATAGCCTGCCACCTGTCTTCCACTATTGAAAGCTACCCCCGATATTGGGAAATTGGGTATCGGGATATCAGGATTTCTGCTGCCATGTGCGTGGGATTTTCAGTTCCCTGATCCCCAACTCTGTGGGATCTCTCGCCACATGCCTCTGGATCGGACGACCTGTATTCAGCCTCTAAAGAGAAGAGACTTCTCTGCTGTTAAATGTCGAGTAGATTGGCAACTCCGACACCCCGATAACCATTGATTTTCTTTGCGAACGGATCTTGGCTGTCAAAGGCAAGACTTAGCACGCTCGCTTGATTTGATACTTGGAGAAAAACAAGAATTCTCCCGAGCTGTGCTTGAGCACTGCATGCAACTTACAGACCCGCGTGCTTCTTGAACCAGTGACAAGATTTATCGTTAACAGAACCTACAATAGGGTATTCCAATATCTAGTTGAAGCTAACAAACCAATAGAGAGTGATTCCCATAGGTATATTGAAGAATACAAAAGTGTATTTAGATGGTGTGTGCACCACAACAGACTTTGAAGTAATGGATATAGTGGATGAGTCTATACCATTTCCAACACTATTGGGAATTGATTGGGCCTTTGATAATCATGCCATAATTAATTTAAAAACTAGAAGGATGATATTTGAAGCTGGGAAATTTAGGGTAGTAGCACATTTAGATCCTTCAGATTGTGAAAGATAAGTATAACATGTGCCTAATAGTGTTCTAGAAGATGAGGTGAACTAGTTGTATAAAACTACTACATGAGAGGAAGATTATGTGAATCCAAATGCAGATGGAGTACTCAGTTTGAGGAGTATCAATTCCAACATGTTATATTTGGATACTAGAGTAGAAAACCGGTAGCAAAGGTTGCATGAAGTCTCTACTAGGAGATGCGCCAGAGTTACATATGCAGTAAGATGGGTTGGAACAAAAGTAAGACAGTTTCCCATATTTACTAAAAAGGAAAATTTAGAAAACTTCTTGACATAGTTTGAATCAGAGGTTTTGGATAGTCAAAGATTATTAGTGGTTGATATAGAATTGAGGGACACACCTGCATGATAGTGGGGTGCACATAAGGAGGTAATTTAGGACTTGTATCAGTGTAAGCGACTGATGCACATAAGATTTGGTAGGAATCAGCAGGATAGACCCTTAAAGAAGTATGATGGAAGATGGAACCCAAGACATCACATAAATTATTGTGGCACTAATTGGAAATTGGTACCACCAGGGGAATGGAAACATTACTTTATTTATACATTAGAAGGAATACCAAGTAATTGGTACAAAGAGCAGGAACTACACTGAGAAACTATGAGTTGGGGCGTAGTGCAACAAAACGTTTTTAAGACTTTTTCATTCGAAAGTGAGAATCCATGGGTGGATATAGAATTATAGAAGATCAAAAGGAATATATTTCAATAATATGGGGTAGATACAATGACAGTAGACATAGATTATAGAAAAGAAACACTTGAACAATTAGTTTACTATTATCAGCTCGTAGAGGATGAATAAGTAGAAGACAACCCACGTGACATACAAATATTATAAGGGGAAGGAGAAAGAGGGTTGGAATTTTTGATATTATGGTATATGTGGGATGCATTTACCTCCACGTGTAACCATGACGAGAATAGAATATTCTAGGAAGCAAGAAGAAACACTAAAGAATTAAACTTAACCCTAGAAGATAAGTCGGCTCAAAGAAATATTTAACATTAAGTATTTAGCCCCCAGAATGAGAATTTGGCCCAGACAGCTCAAGAAAACAGTATAAATACAAGTAGCCAGACCTCATTTTGTACACACAACTTGAAATTTCAGCATTGAAGAAGTGTGCACTGCAGAAATTGAGCAAGTGCGCAAGTATGGGGAGTAGTTGTAGTCGACAGCTACTGCAATCCGTATTCTGGGTTTAGGCTTGAACTTTATATTGGTTATGGTTGGAATTTCTATCAGTCTTGGTTATCTTTGCTTGGTGCATTAGCCTTGGTTGGCTATTGGTTTTCTTCCAGAATCATTCTCTGTCAAGGTTAAGGTGCTCAGGGTGGCTTTGGCCTATGGCTGGGTGACAATATTGTTATATTGTCTATGGTTAAACGAGAAAATCCATTATTTTTATAACAAGTTATAGGCCCATACTATCTTCGGATAGTCTAACTGCTAGAATATAGATTGGGAGTATTTTCTCAGTTACAGTTGCAGTTGCAACTAGTTTTTGCTGCAGCAACAAAACCCTAACCCTCTTGTTAAGGCACCTTAAGTGAAGAGATTAACCTAATTTTTGGATAGCCTAGTGCACCCTAGCCTAGCGCATATTCTGGTACTCTCAGCAAGCTAAGATGTCAAGTTTGAGTTTTTGATCAAAATCAAGGGTTGACCAAGTCAAAGAAATTATGCCTTACTATATGAAGTCAGAAAAAAAGATAGAAGGGGCTTCTAAATTCAAAGCATGGAAGACAAGGATTGACCTCATCCTTTCTAATAATAAAGTGTTGGATATCATGAAAGAAAATATCGGGGAACCACAATTCGAAGAAGGAAAAGAGAAGGAACCTCATAACATTGCAGTTATGGAGAAGTTCAAATACAGTGACATCAATGCCATGAGTATCATAGTGGAATCCATAAAATACCAATTGATACCCTACATCTCCCATCTTGACTCATCTAGGAAGATGTGCGATGCCCTAACAAACCTCTTCTCAGTTAGAAACATTAGACAAGTAATGAGTCTTAAGAATGAGCTCTGTGACATGAAAATGAATGATGATGATAGCATAACATCATACCTTGTGAGAATATCTTAGTTAAGAGATAAACTACAAGATATTAAAGAAATCATTTCAGAGAAGGAAATTGTAAATATAGTACTCAATGGCCTTCCCAAGACATGGGATGCATTTTCCCCAAGCATGAACACAAGAAAGGAGTATCCCACATTTGAAGAACTTTGAACTTTTCGTGCACAAGAAGAATCAAGGATTAGTGAAAAAGAGAATCCCCAAAAGAAATACGATGATCAAGCTTTCACAACAAGGTTCAAGAATTTCAGGAATAATTAGAAGTTTGGCTCAAGGAAGAAATCAAATCAAGAGAAAGATATGTCAAAAATACAATGTTTCAACTGTCGAAAATATGGTCACTACAAGAATCATTGTCCCGAGTTAAAGAAAAGGAAGGAAACACACGAAGCATCAGTTGCTGAAGAAAGGGAACTCTCAAAGAAGGACAAGCAGGATAAAAAGACTTCTTCTTCTAAGACAAGCTAAAAATATTCTTCATAATTTTTGTACATACCATGTTTACATATTTTATGTACATATCTTGCATATCTATTTCATAGAAGATAAGATGTTCAAAGAGAAACAATACCTATGGAAGAATAACAAGATAAGGATTGTTATCACGATGACTACAACTCAAGAAATACACCTGAAAATATGAATTACATCGACAACCCTTGGTAACAATTCATGTGGAAGCTATTAACATAAGTAACAACTGCAAGATAAGCGAAATCAGAATCAAACTTGAAGAAACGTGGAAGAAGTAAAAATAGAAAGAAGTCAGCAATCAAGAGGAAATTAGAAAAAGACTTGTGACACTTTGCATAAGTTAATAATAATGCATACGGAAGCATGGAATATCGTAGTTGGAGAGATTCGATTATATAATTCCAAAATAAGAGAATGCATTCATGCATGAAGAAAGGATTAGAAGGCACCTAATCCTAAATAATATGATCCATCAAGGATTATGAAGTATCTATCCATGTTCCCATTAATGGTAGCAACCATGAAAAACAACATGTGTTCAATTTGACTTTAGAAGAAGTCTTCTTCGAAAAGAAGCCTTAAAGTATCTCTGGTTGTCCATCCACATCCATGATCCTATGATTAAAGGAAAAAGTTGGAATCTTCGGGGCATGGAATCTATAGAAAACTCCATGGACCCAAGAGATAAAGAGGAACATGAGGAAAAACATGAATATTCCAAGAGAGAAAGAAAATCTAGAGAAACCAATAATTATATCGAGAATCACAAGGCTACCAGCTTTGTATGAACCCACTAGAATCAATAAAGCAGAGGAAATGGAAGTTGTGATGAAGAACAAAGTATGGAAGACTTATGAATGGAATCATTGTGAGATCTAGAACCAAAGGTTCTCCCAGATGGAGGGAGAGGACTATGATGATATCTTGTTCTAGTAACCAGACATGCCTCTACCTGAGCCATATATCTCCTTCAACATCCATGGGTTGGAGTTTACATCAGATGAATGTAAGGATTGTTCTCCTCAATAGAGTAATTGAACAAAGAAGTGTATGTAGAGAAACCTCAAGGTTTTGAGGTATACTAGAAAGAGACTCTTGTATGCAGATAGAAGAAGACAACTTGGTACAGATCCTCCAATGAACAACAGAAGCATGGTGAAAAATTTCTATAACAAATATATTGCATCAAAATGGTTACTCAGAAGTCCAGAATAATGGATTGCAAATCCATGAAAAACTCTCACGATGATAGAATAAGTGACACTTGGATATGTTCCAGCTTGAGCCTTGCCACGATGTCATGATTCAAAAAGAAACAAAAGAGATGAATCCAACCATGATATAGTATAATGATCAAGAGCTATATGAAGCCTTCAGAGAAAACCAATGTTCCAGAAATACTGAAGTACATTGATATCAAGCATTACATTCTACGCAATGAGGTCCAGAAAAGAGAAGAGGTTCTCCAATATATCTCTATAGATGAGAAGATAGTAGATATTTTGGTAAATCCTCTGTCCAATATGAAAATGTTTGCGTACTCAAGAAACAAGTTGGAGCTCGTGGAGATGAATTCCTTATTGAAAAGGGAAGAGATGACTCCCAGGATGGGAGGGAGCACTGATGTGTTATTTTTTTATGGACAATCATTTCTCAGTTCGAAAAATGGTCCAAGATGAGAAGTTCCTTTCTAGTTCGGAAAGTGGTTTGAGATTTCTGATAGACATGCATTTTATAGTTTGGAAAATGGTCCATATTGGACGGTCATTTTCATAATGAAAATGGTTCGACAGATTATTGATGTACCATAGACAACAATTCCCTTTTGGCCAGTGTGTGGGAATTGTCTAGGATAGTATTTCTTCTTGACAATCACTCTCAGTAGTGGTCAAGTAGAATGGTTTGTCTCATCGGGTAGTCATTCTTTCAAAGTTCACAGTTGTGAGAAATTTTGAAGAATGTTCTATTTTGGAGGTTGGTGCAGGACAGTCATTTCCTTAGTAAATAGTCTAGATAGTCATTCCCTAGGGCAAACTCATTCTCTCTAGGTTTCACTTTGTTTAGTGTTGGAGGAATGGAACAGTTAGGTGAATAGTCCAGGTTCAACAATCAGGGTCAAGAATTCCCTAAGCTAGACTCATTCTCTCCAGGTTGCACTTCGTTTACTGCTGGAGGAATGGCCCAGTTAGGTGAATGGTACATGCTTAGAAATCAAGAAAGTTATTCTTCTATTCTTGAGAAGAATAGTATAGATAGCTCATGGTTGATGTTTTACCCTCTGAGGGAAGATTCTCTTCCAGATCTCACAGATGTGAGTGGAAGAATGGCCTAGATGACTCATTTTATATCATGACATTTTTTTTCTATGCAGGTTGATATCAGATGATATGATTTCTATGAAGACTGTATGTCTCTGGACAATAAATGTGTGCTACTATGGTGGATGTATTCCACTGGTTGTGACTATGTGTCACTAATTAAGTAGTTATGTGCTACTTGGTGTGGTAGTGTACCACTGGATTGTAGTTGTGTACTACTATGGATAGACACAGTTGTGTTCTATTGAATGACATTGGTTTAATTACCATGTAGACTATCAGTTGTGTTAATATTTTCTAAGGCATATAGGTTGAGATGGATCTATATGACTTAATTAGAAAATAATCCTATATTGACATTTCTATATGACTAGTCTCTGTAGTCCATGGAATAAATTTTATCTTTGTTGGGACAATCATTCTTCTAGGATGTATGTTTGGATTAGAAGAATGGTCCTTGTATCACTCTGTGGAGTGAGTGACTTATTAAACATCATTCTTGATTACTCAGATGGAGTATGGATTATAAATATGATGTAGTTGATGCTATTAGATGATAGTGTTAATGGTGCTTGTGATCTAATCATGAGATAGCATGTACGACTATGATGATGCTACCAGTTGAATGGTATGTTTGTGCTCAATACCATTGCCTTCAATACCTCCCTAGCCAGAAGGGAGTGTTGATATTATGGTAGCGGTAAGAGGCATTTACCTCCACGTGTAACCCTAACGAGAATAAAATATTTTTGGAAGCAAGAAGAAACTTAAAGCATTAAACCTAACCCTAGAAGACAAGTCGACTCAAGGAAATATTTAATATTACTTATTTAGCCTCCAGAATGAGAATTCGGCCCAGAAAACTCAAGAAAACAGTATAAATACAAGTATCCAAACCTCATTTTGTACACAGCTCAAAATTTCAGCAGTGAAGAAGTGTGCACTGTAGAAACTGGGCAAGTGTGCAAGTTTGGGGAGTAGCTGCAGCTGGAAGCTACTGCAATCTGTATTCCTGGTTTAGGCTCAAACTTTCTATTGGTTATGGTTGGACTTTATGATTAGTCTTGGTTATCTTTTCTTGGTGCATTAGCCTTGGTTGGATATTTGTTTTCTTCCAAAATCATTCTCTCTCAAGTTTAAGGTGCTCAGGGGTGGATTCAACCTATTCTTGGGTGACAATATTGTTATATTGTCTATGGTTAAATGAGAACATCCATTATTTTTATAATAGGAGGGACCCCAGTTACAATCATAGTAATTTACTCCACCAATGAAGATTAAAAAGTTCAATATTTGGACCGAAGAGAATCCCAAGATAGCCAACATTGGAGATTACTGGGATAGTGAGACAATGGAAAAGATAACTGAATTATTGCGCGAGTATAGTGATTTATTCCCATCCACATTTTCAGAGATGAAATGGGTAGCAGGAAAACTTGGAGAGATGAAGATACCCCTCAGACCAAATGCAAGGCCAGTTAGATACATACCATACAAATTAAATCCCATCTATAAGCATAAAGTTAAGGCGGAAATTGACAGAATGTTAGAATCATAAATCATAGAACTGGTGGAAGAATAAAAGTGTCTTAGTCCAATGGTAGTCTAGAAAATAAGACTGGAGGGATTAGGATATGTGTGGATCTAAGGAAATTAAATTATGCATGAATGCATGATCCTTTTCCTACACCATTTACAAATGAGGTTTTAGAGAATGTGGGAGGACAGGAAGTGTACTCCTTCACAGATGGATTTTCAGGTTACCATCAAATCATAATTGCTTCAGAGGATAGGTACAAAAATACATTTGCAATAGAGTGGGGGTCATATCAGTACACAATAATTCCATTTGGTTTAAAGAATGCACCAATAGTATTTTCTAGAGTAGTAGCAGCTGCATTCAAGGACTTTATACATAAATTTTTATAAGTTTATTTGGATGATTGGAACATATTCAATTTATTGAAGGACCATGTAGAAATTATAAGGTCAATGTTAGAGAGATGTAGCCAATGTCAGATTTCCTTGAACATTAAGGAATTCATATTCAGTACACCATTTGGAATCCTACATGGACACATTGTATGCAAAAAAGAATTGATAGTAGACCCTGCAAAGATTGTTTTTATTATCAATTTACCATCACCAAAGTCAGTGTGCCAATTGAGAGCAACATTGGGCCACACAGGATATTACAGGAAATTCATAAAGGGCTATGCAAAGATTACTTCTCCCATGGAGAAGTTACTAAAGAAATACATCAAGTTTCAGTGGAATGATGAATTCCAAGAGAGTTTGGACATACTTAAAGAGAATATGGTGACAACACCAATTTTGATCTTTCCATATTGGACAAAATAATTCCATGTTCATGTGGACGCTTCATCCATTGCACTAGGAATAGTATTGGCACAACCTATCGGCATCTTTTTAGGAAGATGTGCTTGTCATTGATGGCAAGTTCAGATTATGTAGCGATGGAAAAAAAGGGACAATGTAAGCTCAGGAGGATAAGTGCAGAGGTGCACGCAGAGTGCAAGAGTGTGCTTGATCACTTGATGGTTTACAGGTAGGCAAGGAAGATCAGGGATAAATTGATCCGACTCCATTTCGAAGTTTCGGATACCGGGAAGTGGAAGTGTCAAGGACACTCACGACAAGTCTTGGAATCGCGAAATGTGAAACACCAAAATCCCGAAAGCAGGAGAAAGTTTTGGATACCGAGAGTTGAAGTGTCAAAACACTTCACCACAAGAGTCCTGGAATCATGAAATACGAAACGCCAAAATCCCAAAGGGAGGAAATAGTTCCGGATATCAAGAGTTGAAGTGTCAAAACACTTCACCACAGGAGTCCCGGTATCACGCAATGCAAAATGCCAAAATCCTGAAAGCATGAGACAGTTCTGGATACCGGGAGTAGAAGTGTCAAAACACTTCACCACAGGAGTCCCGGAATCGTGAAATCTGAAATGCCGAAATCCCGAAAGAAGGAGACAGTTTTGGATACTATAGTTTCAGATACTGTAAGATGGAGGAGTCAAGTGTCGAGACTCCTCATCACAGGAGTCCCAAAGTTGCGAAGTGTGAAAAGATGAAAAGATGATCTGACTTCATTTTGGAGTTTCACAGACTGGGACTTGGAAGTGTCAAGAACATTCACATCAAGAATGCTGAAATTGCGATATGCGAAATCGTGAAGTGATATCGGACGATAGATCTAGGAGGAGAATGTGGCAGTCCATGTTAGAAAGGACAAGTGGAAGACTATGACACGTGGCACGATCAGACAATGAAACATGTCAAGTTGATTTGGCATTTCAGGCCACTGGAAATCACAATTATGAGTGACATGTGACAGCCAATCTGGTCACGACATGTCATTGAGTGATGCAAGACTGACGTCACTCTGAGAGTTTTTGCTTCGAGAGTTTTAACTCCATCACTCCCCAAAAGTCCCGAAGGCTGAAGTCTTGGGGTAGAGGATAGTCGTCCGATCACCACGGATCGAGGACAATTGATCTGGAGATCAAAGCACTTGTGTGATTGGAGAGTGGTCATATTCCAGTGGTCACATCGTCGAATAACTATAGAAGAGATCTCGAAGTGGCAAGCTCAATTTCAAAGTTTCGGAGAACGTGACTTGGAGAGTCGAGAAGCCTCACAATAGGATTGTCAAATTGCCGAAATGTCGAAATGCGAAATGCTGAAATGATCAGAGCTAGTGCAACCAAGCCCCATTTTTGAGCTTTAGATACTGGGACATGGAGTATCAAGAACTCATCTCCACAAGAACGTCGAAGTGTCGAAAAGCGAAATCACGAAAGCACTATATGGATAAGCTCTCAGTCACCTCTCGTAGTCACATGGTCAAAGAGATGTAGAGAAAATATTGAAGAGGCAAGCTCCTTTTTTTGAAGTTTTGGAGATCGTGACTTGGAGAGTCGAGATTCCACACCACGGGGATCCCGAAATGCCGAAGTGCGAAATGGCGAAATGAACGCAAGATTCAATGAAGTCAATTCAATCGTGCAGATGAATTTGAATAAGATCGGAGGGATACTGTTGCACTTCACATTGTAACTGCTATAAACAAATGATGGTTTCTACCAGAGGATGAGTTCTTCTATGACAGAGAAGATGAAGAGTCTCAACTACCAGAGAAGCTGAGGAATCTTGATATAACACCCAGTGATGATGGATGTGTGGGGAAAACCGCCAGAGAAGCTGAAGAGTTACCATGATGATCAGGCAGACCACTCACAATGAGAAGGAGATGCAAAATAGAGAGATACAACGTGGCACATAGGAGATGGGATAGATGTAGAAGATTGCATGCACAAAGTGCATAGAGACTATAATAATGTTGAACAAATAAGAAATGGGGGGTTGTTGAGTGTGATTGAGGAGTGAAAAAGGAGGTAGAGCGCAGTAGCAGAAATGTACAGAAGGGGAATGGTCCATTGAAGGGATATGGCGCAGAGAACATAAAAGGAAAAAGAACAAAAAGCACAAGGAGTGTGTAGAAGACACTAATGCAGACAAAGCAGCGCAGTATAGTAGAACAGTGATGAGACCGGTAAGCCATTGAAGAACTTTATATCACTGTAATAAGTCATAATAACAAAGATTTATATTTCAGGGTGCTAGGGAGGACTGTTTTCCTCAAAGGTTCAAGTGGGTGCTTGAACAAAGGGAGTTGTAGCTTCCATCTGGTTGTAGCCAAGGAAACCAGGGTGGCAGGGTGGTTCAAGGGAGAACTGTTGTTATTTGTTATATAGGTTGGTACCTGTGTGACTGGAAGTTGGTGCTTCCATCTAGTTGGTGCTGGAACACTTAGGGAGTTGGTGATTCCTTTTAGTGGGTGCTAGAGAAAACAGGGAGTTGGTGCTTCCTTCTAGTTGGTGCTAGAGAATCCAGAGAGTTGGTGCTCTCAGCAAGTAGCAGCTTGCAAAATAGAGGTTGTAGCCTCATTATGAGTTGGTGCTCATGTGTATGATAACGTAAAGAATGTACAGATTACTTATCATATAAAGAAGAAGAGGTTTTTACCCTTTATGGGTTTCCTCAGGAAATATATGTCTCTATGTATCTCATATGTGTGAATGATGATGAATGGTCTATTGCTTACTTCCATGCATTATTGTGATTGTCATTGAGTGATCTGGAAAGAGTTTAAAATAAGTATAATTGTTTAATCAAGGTTACAACTGATTCACCCCCCCTCTTAGTTGTCGAACAATTGGTATCATAGCCGACCCCTTTTATCTAAGGGTAGATCCTAGAGCTTAAACATGTCAATCCATGAAGGAAATTCAACCAATAAGGCCCCTCTATTCAATGGAACAAACTTTGCCATCTGGAAAGTTAGAGTGAGAACCTACATAATGGATTTAGGTGTAGATGTCTGGGATGTGGTAGATATTGGTTATGTAAAGCCAATTGTACTAGCTAATAAGGATGACAAGCTAGAATTTATCTTCAACACTAAGGCTATGAATGCTATCTTGAGTGGGCTTGCAGAAGCAGAATTC
>WSFP011542138.1:0-11616 GCA_009831015.1 Picea engelmannii | reverse complement strand
CACTTAGCTAAGATATTGGTCAGGGGTTCTCTTCCCTTTGAGGTTGCGAGAAGTCTCAAAGAAGGAAGTAATTAGCCTAATGTAGGGAACTCTAGATGATTTATCTATTGAAAGTCATGGGTGCAAGTCAAACATCTTGTGGAGAAAAAGGGATAAACACCTATGCACTACATAAGACATACATGCCTAAGGGAGCTACGTGAGTCCCTAAAGAGATAGTAGAACAACCCTCTCATATCATAATATAGGGAGCATTTGGATATGAAGTGATCCTCAATATTAGGGTCCATATAACAAATATGATAGGTACAATGCTCCCAGGGAATACAATGGCTTGCCTCAATGCGAAGCTGAAGGGAGCACACTCTTAGTGGTGTTAGAGGAACTCTTTGTATAGTGCAAGGAAAAGGGAATCCGGTGCACTGATAAGGTTTGCTGAATCCATCCCTAAAGTGAAGATATAACTAGAGTAGTGAAGGAGCTTTGAAAAGTGGTTCTCTAGGTTCTAGCTATGTGGACCAAAGGTAGGCTTTGTAGATCTCGAATAAAATTCCCTTGTTTATCTCTCTCTTACAAAGATATAGAGCATCTAGTGAGAATGTGTGTGCAAGTAGTCTGTCAATATCAAGATCTACTAGATGGAGTTGTGAAGAGGCTCTATGATACCAACAAGGGTCCACCCCATGCTTTTCCGATCATATTATATAGGACATGAGTGCTATATATGGATACCCAATGTAAGTATACTAATATTTGGCCATCACACTAAGCCTATGTATCATTGTCACCAACCGGAATACCATTGAAACAATAAGTGCACTACTACATAGAGGGGGTTTTTGAGACAATATTTGAGACAATAAATGATGATATAATCAAGTTAAGAGAAACAAATGTGTATTATCTCTAATATTGTCCCTAAGTAGGTGTCTTTCCAAAGACAATATAGATTATAAATATTTTTGTCTCTCCATAGACAATATCACTTTTGTCTTTGTATAAAAAAAATCAACAAGATTAAAAATAAATAAATTAAATTACAATATTATATGTTGAGTGATGATAGGGCACAACATAATCAAACCTGTGCTCTTTCATTGAGTTAGAACCCTTTAAATAATTAGGGGAGAGGGTAGTTTTAACACCCATATTACACCCTTTGTAATCTTGGGTGATAACTTCAACATTCACACTTGCATCCTATAGTTCACAACAATGAGAGAGTCATTCATAAGCACATAAAGGCTAATTTGCATTTAAAGGTGATGTACAATAAATGAAGGTTGTCTCAAAGGTGTCCAAGAAGGAAATAGATTAGAATGATTAGAAAAATACATTAGCACCTAATTTTTCTACCATGAATGAAGGTAGTGGAGGATCACACATCAAGTATTCTATTCACAGATTGTTAAAATATGTTGATGAAGATGGTCTCCAATTGGGTACAAAATCAAATCATACATAGAGACAACTTCATTCTAGAAATTTAGATGGTATGAATGGTAAAGTTCCTACAAGACAGAGAAAACAATAGTGATAGAAATAATTGCTTTTTATCATAGATTTTATCCTTGTAAAACATGATACAAAGTTGATTAAGAGGCTTGATGGCAAGGTGGTGAGATAGTCTCTTTAATTAGAACCTTAGCCAAATCTGGCTTTCCATTATTTTTGTTGGGTTCTCAAAACCAATATTATAGGTTCTATGACTATCAATCTCAACACCTCTTCTCATAACATAAGACCAAGAACTTCATGAGAAAATGTTCATCGGAATTGGTACAGGGCGGTTTTTACCAACTAAAAGTTCCAAGGGTGATATCACTGATTTAAGGATGCGTATCATAAACTACTTGATGGTTTCATCACATTGCTAGGGCACGATTAATTTCTTCCTCACTCTGATTGCGATGTACCTCTAGGACTGTCGATTTTTTATTTTTTTTCTGTTTGCACAGTAGAATGAGATCTCAACTGATCAACCTTTGGTTTACAAACAAACTCACTATCTCGACCCTCCAAACTCCCCAACTCTGCAAAACGACTGCAAGTGCATTCCCTCTGCGTATACAACAATCGAATGCATCCTCTAATGCAATAGAAAAAGAATCAACCACTTTTATCATCCACTAAACATAATACTCAGTCTGCATGTGTTCATCGTATTCACTCTACACATAAAATTTACATGGATGCATAACAAATATTTTCACACAGAATTCGGGTTATCTTGTCCACATTCGGCCTGACATAATCCATTTAACCATATCATCACACTTTTTGACACACATGAAAACTAATTTTATTTCAGTTTCAGAGTTTTTTTTTCATTCCCCCAAACAATTCCCTTCCCTTATTACTCAAGAAACACCTATCCAGAGTCTCCCTCTCCCTACTCTGTTCATCCTCCCCCTCTAACCATTCCCATTCCTTCAAAATTAAAAAATCCCCCCAAAATCTAACAACCAACCATCTCCTTCAGAAAATGAAGGGATTACTAAATTTAGAAACAACTGAATCCTATGATTACTCAACCATTAATCTACTTGGCCGGATATCCTCGCAAGGAGCATCAAAGTGCCACTTATCCCTATTTTAAATCTTAATTTTGACGAAACTACTAACTGATTGCAAAATTGCAATAAATAATGCACTTAACTAACAATTTCTTCAACTTAGGATTGCTTGTCCCCTTCTAGAGCCACAACATGTGACCAATTTGTCACATTGCTGGCTTTATGATGATGCTCCTGCATCAAAATCTCAGGGGTGAAAAGACATGAAACCCTGTTCATTAAATCAACTACAATGAAACCTTTAGCTTCCAACTTTGCAACACTCATCCAAGTAGAATCCTCTACTGGATGCTCCTTCCATTTGACCAAATAATCCAAATAATCCTTCTTCCTCGTGCTCCTTGCAACCTTAGTATCTAGAATGTTTTCAACTTCTAATGGTTGTACCACAGGCATCTGCTTTAGCCATTGAAGGTCTTTAGCAGGGTCTTCACCTTCTATACTTTGACCTATATCGTCAGACACATAAGGATATAAATCTACAACATTAAAAATTGGTGAAATACCAATCCCAATTGGTATTTCCAGTTCATAGGCATTTGCAGAGAACTTCCTGAGTATTCTGCAAGGCCTAATCTTCTTCATCTTCAGTTTGTTATACTCTCCTTTCTCAGATAGGCTAGAACTAGATCTCCTACTTCATAATTCTTCTCTCTTCTTCTCAAATCTGCTTTTGTCTTGTAACCAACATTACTTTGCTACAACCTTTCTTTAACTTGTTCTTGTAGTTCACTAATCCTTGCTACAATGTCTTCTCTGTTTGCACTTCTATTCTCCAATTGTCTTAAGTCACAAAGTTCATACACCCCTCTAGGATGCATTTCATACAAAATATGGATGGGCTGAGACTTGTACTTCTGTTTGGAGAATCATTATATGCAAACTCAGCTTGAGCTAGTAGTTTGTCCCACTGTTTTGGATTTTCTCCAACCAGACTTCTTAACATGTTACCCAGGATTTTAATGACTGCTTCAATCTGGCCATCAGACCGTGGATGATAAGATAAACAGAAGTTCAACTTAGTACCCAAATAATTCCACAATGTCCTCCATAAGTGACATGTGAACCTCCCATCTCTGTCAGATACAATGCTTCTAGGTAAACCATGTAATTTTACAAATTCATTGAAAAATAAATTGGCAATGTGTGTAGCATCACTTGTTTTAAAACATTGAATGAAATGTGCCATCTTTGTAAACCTATCAACAACTACCAAGACATAATCATATCCTTTTTGAGTCTTTGGAAAACCCAAAACAAAATCCATACTCACGAAATCCCAAGGCCTATTTGGAAAAGGAAATGGTGTGTACAAGCCTGTGTTTTGGCTTAATTGCATAATTGAAGTATTGAAATGCAAGAGGGATGAATTTATACTTACTTGGTCCAAGCGGAAGTTTGTTTCGTCCACTGAAGCTCCCGGAATCAACTTCTTTAGCAAAGGGTTTTTTTCTCCTTTTGGTCAATTTTCAAAGTGCAATGGTGAAAATGAGTTGTCAAATTCTATTTATAGACTTTTTTGGCCCTTTTTGCCACTTTTTTTGACCCCCTTTGTCATTTTTCCTGGCTTGGAAATCATTTGGTTCTGATTTCGAGTTTCTTCTTGGACCTTATGGTACTCTTTTCCTTTTGGTTTGGTAAAGTTTTTGGGGATGGTTCACCTTTTGGTATCCTTTGGTAAAAGTCATTTTTTCCAAATTTTTGCATATAAGTTAGGATTTCATCTCCACTTTCTCCATATCATTGTCTTTTCCTCTTTGCCATAATATCGACCCCACAAAAGTGTGGCACACAACCTTCATTGTTGCTCTAGAAGTGTCGTAATTAGGTGGTAGAGCCTACCTTTACATGGATGCCTTAGGCAGATCCTTGTTGCATTTTGGCATCCATGCTGTTAGTAATGACTATAGGCTCGAGAGTCCTTGTTAGTCCTGTCATGATTATGATATTGAGCCTCATTCGTTTGATACACCATCATTCCTGGCCTCACCCTCAAAACTCCCAAATGAGCACATTTTTTTGTCTTTCAAGCTTGCTTTGAAATTCAAAAGCAACATCCGACGAGACTGTATTTATGCTTTTCAATCTTGTCTGGATTAACTGAGAAAATTATCCTCCTGGAGTCTTATTTAATCCATTTTCAGACTCTCTAAAAATGAAAATATTTCTGAGTGATCTTGTTTCCCTTAACACTCGCCAAACTCAAATTTGAAGGCATGTCTGTCCTGCGGTAGTTTACCCCTTTTTCGGTTCGAACGGTCAATTTCATGAATAAAGGTATGCTCTAGGAACTTCGGTTCGCTAGAAGATTATTCTCAGGCATAAGTTTAACCTGTTTTTGGGCCCGAGGGACTAAATCTTAGAAAAAGGAACATTCTCCTTGGTTTTGGTTTATCACCTTTTTCAGGCCTTGGAGATTACTTACGAAAAAGGAACCCCCATGGAGTCCATAGTTAAGATATTTTCAGACTCCCTAAAATTGAAAAGATCATCGAGTGACCTTGTTCCTTCATTCCCATTAAATTGGTCTAGAAGAACATATACTTGCATGAGTTTAACCCTTTTTCCAGCCTGTAGATTATAGCGGAAAAAGGTACGCCTTGGGAGATTCGTCTCACCGAGAGAGTTCTCCTTAGTAACTTTTATACCTTTTCGGGCTAAGGAGACTAAACTTAGAAAAAGGTTGTGATTCCATAGTTAATCTCTTTTTAGACTCCTTAAAATTGAAAAGATTGTTGAGTGATCTTGTCTTTGTCACACTCGTTAAAATGGTTTTGAATAGATGTCTTTTCGGTGCAAGTTTACCCCTTTTTTGAACCGCCTAGACTATCTCTGAAAAAGGTACTCCCTGGAGTCTTCTTTTACATTTTTTCAGACTCTCTAAATGTGAAAAAACTACCGAGCTTACCTTCTCTGGGATCGTAAAAATTACATTGAAGGGGTCTCATTTTGTCTTTCTTAATCACATTTTCATCCTAGCGTCTTTGGCCTAATTTTGGCTCCATGTTGCTCTCAAATGAACCTTTGAAGCATGCCTTATACGCAAGCCTTATAACACTTCTTGCCTCTACGACTTGACACCTTGACCCATGGAGGAATTTTCTTTCAGTTTCCTTTTCCTGCACATGTCTCCTTTCTCTAAGCATTAGTATGTTCCTTGCACTTGGAACTACCTAGCATTTTTTTTCTTTTTCAAGATCTTAAAAAATTGAAAAAGATCAAAAAAATCAAATATCCCAAAAAAGAGGGGATGGGAAATATGTATTCATTTTTCAGCAGCACAAAGAGTCTACCTTGGGAAAAGCACATCCTTCTATTTGTTCGCTAAGCCTTGGGATCTAGTATGACCTTAGAAATTTATTCTCGATACATAAAGTTGTGTCCTCCTCCTTTTGGTTACTCTTCCAAACACATGGAGAGTTTGCATTGTCTCCTGCATCGTGAACTTATGTCAATGTCATGTTGCATGAGTCTGATCATCATTCATGCTTTTGTCCAAGGGATGTTTCAGCTAGCCTAAGTCGACCTTTCTGTAGTTTGTCTCTTGACCTCATGAGTCGACCATCTCGAGATTCCAGTCAAGTCCTGATTCAAAATCGACGAGGTTCTCTGCCTCATCATCGATATCCTCGTGTCTTTTCCCGACGAGTTGTCGAAGACCTCAGGCTAGTGATTTATACACTCCCATTATACTCCTACCTATGTTTTGAAGATATTGAAGTTTTTTCTTGAGCTTTGAAGGCCTCATCTCTAGCCATCGGGCATCACTAGCTTCTTGAAGATGGATACTCTACTGGAATATCTTCAACTGATTTTGAGATGTAGATCCATTGTGTATTTCTTGTGGCTACAAATTATATAGTTATAGGACATGGATTTTTAGTGTATTTGATTGGAATCCATGATTTATTTCATCTCGAGCATGGGTATGCCCGCCTTAGAGAGATAATTGTTGTTTTGCATATGGCACCTCTTGAACTTTGGTCCCGGGCTCACTCGATCTCATACATTGGTGAAAATAACATAATGTATTTCGGCCATCAGTTTCTCTTCTGAACTCACACATTAGGGGGCATCTGTTATAGCCTTAAAATTCCCTACTCTTGCATACATGGCCTTAGCCCTCTTACTTTCATATTTTTCCAAATCATTGTCAAGAAGCTCTTCTTAAAAACCATTTTTTGGAAGATGTATGCACCTTGCACCATTACAGCCTGCGTACATACTCTTGTTGCACCACTACAACTAGCGTACATATGCATGTTGCACCATTACAACCACGTATGCTTGCAAAAGTTGCAAGGAATTCGTTGAAATTCACGGGCTATTGGAGGTTTCCTAACTAATTCACCTGCTATATGCCGCCACCCAACTGAATAACCATCGTTTTGGCATATAAAAGAATGTGTTGGGGTCTCATTTCAAAGCTAAGCATAAGAACAGTGGAACTCTGCCCGATTTCACTTCCCCTCCTTGCCCAAGATATTGCTACCTTTTGTGAGAAATTGCCTCAGCATTCCCTCATCAGCCCCTTCTTCCTCCATTCAACTCATTCCCTTCCATAGAAGAGATCAAAAGGTTGAGAGAAGAAGTTCATATAGGGTGCACTTGGAGAATGGTAAAGAGGAGCTTGGACCAGGTTCACGGAACGGTAGACGACTTAGATTGTAAGGTACACTATTTGTATTATGAATAAAACAATCACATTTTCTTGTCCCAAATGATGGTGTCTTGAGTACTTTTATCGATTTATACTTGACATTCTAACATCTAAACCTAACTTATATATATAATAGCATGCTGGTAGTTCTTTGTTTTCCTATCTTTGGGTGCGGGTCATCCTTGGGAGGAGACGTCCAGTCAGTGGAACTTCCAAGCTTGAGGATATCATCACCAGACATGGGATCAAAGGTATAGTTACCTGATCTCTTCTCCATTTGCTTTCTTTACATTAGTTTTGGTATGTTTTTTTGTAGTATAGAGAATTGATTAGATTTTAGACGGCTATTCGCTCTATCTGCATCTTGAACCCTGGTGTAGTTAAATGGGGGTTTTCCTGCTATAAACTACATAAAGTTTATTAGGGGATACATGCAGATCACAATCCCATTGGATAAATTGTTGAATAAGGAGGTCAAGTTTCAATGGAATGAGGAATGTTAACAAAGTTTCGATATATTGAAGCAAAAACCGGTTACTGCGTCAATTTTAGTATTTCCATATTGGAAGAAAGAATTCCATGTCCATTAGATGCATCATCTATAGTGTTATGCGCCATTCTAGCTCATCTAGGTTAAAGAGGATTGGACCCTCCCATTGCATTTGTTAGCAGGAAGTTGTCGAATACTGAATATAATTGCACTACTATAGAGCTTAACGAACTGACAATGGTGTATGCAATACCGAATTTTAGGCACTGTTTGTTAGGATCACATTTTAAGATGGATATAGATCATTTTTCACTGAGATAATTAGTCAATAAGACATTGTTGGTGGGAAGATATGCATATGGCTATTACTATTTAAGGATTATGACTTTAGTGATTGTGAAACCAGGGAAATTGAATGCAGTATCTGATCATTTTCTGTGCATACTAACAAGCGAAGATACAGGAAATTTGGATGGTAGTCTTCCAGGTATGCACTTGTTTGTTGTACATATGGTCAATGATTACTTCAGAGATATTTTCAAGTTTATGAGCACAGGAGTAGCCCCACCCAAATTTACAATTACACAGAAGAAACAATTAGTAGTAAAGACAACAGATTATCAGCTTATAGCAAGGAATTTGTATAAGTTAGGGGCAGACAGTATTCTCCGGTGATGTGTATTGGAGAATGAAACACCTATGATATTATTATAGGCACATGAAGGACTCGTGGGAGGCCACTATGCAGGGAAATCTATGACTCAAAAGATTTTTTTAACAGGACTTTCGTGGTTGTTGGCACAGGCCATTTTGGGGAATATTGCAACAATTATTGAATACAGTTAGAAAAGGGACCAGAAGAGGAGCGCGCACCGAAAAATATGGAAAATAAGTGTGCCATACAACAGGGAAAAAAATGTCGAAAAATCATGAGAGTCAAAGGAAGGAAGAAGGACGCAGAGTGAAGAGGAAACGGTTGGATCGTGGACCAGCCTTGCACATGATGTTAAAAAGTGGAAAAACCTAATACACTTAGGGTTAGGGTTTTGGTTATTGTTGTAACTCATTTTAACCCATTTTTGTAGTATGAATATATGTATTGTGAGATATGAGGAGATCTTGTTCGAATATAGGTTACGAGTCACAGTTACTAGTGCCAAGTAGTAGAGGTCGATATACTTTTGGAGATCTTAGAGTCAATTTTGGAGACAAAGTTATGGATTGAAACCGAGGGTCAGGTCGTAAGATGTGGAGCTTAGTGCGACACTAGTCAGCCTCACATATACATGTGCATTTCATATGCACTTTTGATGTAATGTGTGTAGCGCAAGAACTTGATGAAGAATAATAAAAAATAAAATAATGGCAGATCTTTGTGGATGTATCCCATGGGGTGAACCATGGTAAAACATTGTGTGTTTGTGTGGAATGGTTGTCTTATTTCTTTCTATTACTTTTTTTATGTTTAATGAATGAATATTGTAGAAGTAAAATGCAACACGCACTAGAATAAGTCATGATATTTACTGTAGAATGAATGTTAATGAATGAACATGAGTATAAAATGATAGATCTGAGGTATCTGAGGTAGAAAGAATGTCTAACATCCTCATGAGCAACATCCATTCCATGATTGCAGACATCTGGGTCCTCTAGTCACCCATAATCCATATCGGGTGAGACTTCGTTATGCACTCTATGTGCAATGTTTCCTTCTAGTCTCCAGAAGGGTCGATGGTTGTAGGGTTTTGTTTGAAACCTAAAGTAGAACCCGGGTCATACCATACGTCCAAAAAATGGTTTTGTTGCACAAACTAACAATTAGTAGCAGTAGAAATTAGATAAGAAAGAACTGTTTACACAACCAACAATCACTAACATAAGTATTTTAGTAGTTCGAGGGACCAATGGAAATTCAAGTGGAAGTACAAATTCAGCTAGTCGTAGTTAGTTATCTACACCAAAAAAAGGTGGTAGTAAAACAAAATTTACAATGGAAAGAGAAGATCCAACTATTTGGTTACCAAAGTTTCATGGAGAAGAGTCGAAGGACCCAGAGAATAATTTGTTCATTTGTGATACAATTTGGGCAACTAAATAGATCGCAGATGAAGACACCAAAGTGGTGTAGATTGCAATTACATTCAGAGACTGCACACTGGACTCATATATGGGCCTCGCAGTAAACAATCCACAAGGAACACCTACAACTATCGCAGATTTAAAGAAGGAACTAGCCAATGAATTCTATTGATCATGTTCAAAAGATTAGTTCATGAATGCGATGATAGGAATCAAAGAGAATCTAAGAGAGTCAGTTTGGGATAATGACCAAAAGTTCAAGTGGTTGAAAGGTAAGTTGAAGTACCCTATCACAAATATGTAACATAGGAATCTATTTGTTGATTCACTATTGCCACATCTTAAGTATCCGTTGAGGCAAAAAAAGTTCCAGACTTAGGTTGAGGCTCTGAAAGTAGCCTTACAATTGGAGGAGAATTAGTATAAACATATAGATCCAGTTGTAGAAGAGTTGAGAGCGACTCTCAAGAATATAAAATTTCAATTGAATTAGAATAAAGGCAAGGAAAAGAGGGAAGTTGTCTGGTGTACATTATGCAGAACAAAAGGACATCATAAGAATGAGTGCCCAATATTTACGTAGTATTTAGGAGCAGGAATTCCAAATCCCTTACCCACAGGAGGACCATGGTGTGAGATATGTAGAACACATGGACATAATCCTTATCATTGTCCAATGATGCAAAAGTATCAAATAGTGCCTAAGAGTACATTCTACAATTTCTGCAAGTTTGTAGGACATGAGGACAAGGATTGTCAAACTTTGGAAATGATGAAGGAAAGGACCTCAAATGCATATAGGATGCAGGTTGAACCAATTACAGATCCACCTGTTCAACAGTATAATAACACACATTATTTTATAGTGCCACCATAGTACAATAATGTGCAACAATATAATCAGGTACCATAGTATAATACACCGCATGCAAACAATCAAGGTAATAGAGGAGGCTTCAAAGGAGGAGGTCGTGGAGGAAGAGGATTTGGAGGAGGTAGAAGACTAGTAACCTGTCACAATTTTTCGAAACCTGGAAATTATGAAAGGGATTTTCCACAACCACCAATGACATGAATGTATTGTTGCACAACAAATCATGATACAAAAGATTGTCTAACACTTATGACAAGGATACAAGAAAAGAGGAATCATAATAATCAGAATGTTCAATGGATTACTACAGAAACTTGAGATGATGGGAATAAGATCAATATTGTTACTCGAGGAGGAACCAAGATAGAATCAGATGCAGCAAATTAGAACCATAACAAACACTAGTGGGTCAGAAATAATACAACACATGGACAACATTTTGATGCACGCAAAGAAAAGGAGACATTTAAGTAGGCCAGATAAGAGATTTTGCAGGATAATATTGCTTTTACTTTAGGTACAAATCCAGGAGATGATGTACCAATATATGAAGTGCATCATTTATTTGATTAGACCAACAGAGATCTATATTCAGAACAAGTAAGTAATCTTAGAAACTTTTTGAGGTCTTGCTTGAAGATATTGAATGATAAAACCTCTCTACAAGTGTTACAAAGTTTGTTAGAAAAGTGCAATTCTGGAGAAGAGATGGAACTAGAACAAAAGATAATAAATCAAGTCCATAAGAAGAAAAGAACAAATAGGGAGTCTAGGTTGAATGCAAATATCAGAGACTTTAATATGGGGGAAATCATACTAGATCTAGGGTCTAAGGTAAATGTCTTGCCTAAGAAGACATGGGAGGCCATGGGGGAGCCTACACTGGGATATTCACCTATTCATTTGAAACTAGAAAATCAACATAGAGTGGTAC
>WSFP011542130.1:0-11616 GCA_009831015.1 Picea engelmannii | reverse complement strand
GAATTCTGCTTCTGCAAGCCCACTCAAGATAGCATTCATAGCCTTAGTGTTGAAGATAAATTCTAGCTTGTCATCCTTATTAGCTAGTACAATTGGCTTTACATAACCAATATCTACCACATCCCAGACATCTACACCTAAATCCATTATGTAGGTTCTCACTCTAACTTTCCAGATGGCAAAGTTTGTTCCATTGAATAGAGGGGCCTTATTGGTTGAATTTCCTTCATGGATTGACATGTTTAAGCTCTAGGATCTACCCTTAGATAAAAGGGGTCGGCTATGATACCAATTGTTCGACAACTAAGAGGGGGGGTGAATCAGTTGTAACCTTGATTAAACAATTATACTTATTTTAAACTCTTTCCAGATCACTCAATGACAATCACAATAATGCATGGAAGTAAGCAATAGACCATTCATCATCATTCACACATATGAGATACATAGAGACATATATTTCCTGAGGAAACCCATAAAGGGTAAAAACCTCTTCTTCTTTATATGATAAGTAATCTGTACATTCTTTACGTTATCATACACATGAGCACCAACTCATAATGAGGCTACAACCTCTATTTTGCAAGCTGCTACTTGCTGAGAGCACCAACTCTCTGGATTCTCTAGCACCAACTAGAAGGAAGCACCAACTCCCTGTTTTCTCTAGCACCCACTAAAAGGAATCACCAACTCCCTAAGTGTTCCAGCACCAACTAGATGGAAGCACCAACTTCCAGTCACACAGGTACCAACCTATATAACAAATAACAACAGTTCTCCCTTGAACCACCCTGCCACCCTGGTTTCCTTGGCTACAACCAGATGGAAGCTACAACTCCCTTTGTTCAAGCACCCACTTGAACCTTTGAGGAAAAAAATCCTCCCTAGCACCTTGAAATATAAATCTTTGTTATTATGACTTATTACAGTGATATAAAGTTCTTCAATGGCTTACCGGTCTCATCACTGTTCTACTATACTGCGCTACTTTGTCTGCATTAGTGTCTTCTACACACTCCTTGCGCTTTTTGTTCTTTTTCCTTTTATGTTCTCTGCGCCATGTCCCTTCAATGGACCATTCCCCTTCTGTACATTTCTGCTACTGCGCTCTACCTCCTTTTTCACTCCTCAATCACACTCAACAACCCCCCATTTCTTATTTGTTCAACATTCTTATAGTCTCTATGCACTTTGTGCATGCAATCTTCTACATCTATCCCATCTCCTATGTGCCACGTTGTATCTCTCTATTCTGCATCTCCTTCTCATTGTGAGTGGTCTGCCTGATCATCATGGTAACTCTTCAGCTTCTCTGGCAGTTTTCCCCACACATCCATCATCACTGGGTGTTATATCAAGATTCCTCAGCTTCTCTGGTAGTTGAGACTCTTCGTCTTCTCTGTCATAGAAGAACTCATCCTCTGGTAGAAACCATCATTTGTTTATAGTAGTTACAATGTGAAGTGCAACAGTATCCCTCCGATCTTATTCAAATTCATCTGCACGATTGAATTGACTTCATTGAATCTTGCGTTCATTTCTCCATTTCACACTTCGGCATTTCGGGATCCCCGTGGTGTGGAATCTCGACTCTCCAAGTCACGATCTCCAAAAATTCAAAAAAAGGAGCTTGCCTCTTCAATATTTTCTCTACATCTCTTCGACCATGTGACTACGAGAGGTGACTGAGAGCTTATCCATATAGTGCTTTCATGATTTCGCTTTTCGACACTTCGACGTTCTTGTGGAGATGAGTTCTTGATACTCCATGTCCCAGTATCTAAAGCTCAAAAATGGGGCTTCGTTGCACTAGCTCTGATCATTTCAGCATTTCGCATTTCGACATTTCGGCAATTTGACAATCCTATTGTGAGGCTTCTCGACTCTCCAAGTCACGTTCTCCGAAACTTTGAAATTGAGCTTGCCACTTTGAGCTCTCTTCTATAGTTCTTCGACGATGTGACCACTGGAATATGACCACTCTCCAATCACACAAGTGCTTTGATCTCCAGATCAATTGTCCTCAATCCGTGGTGATCGGACGACTATCCTCTACCCCAAGACTTCAGCCTTCGGGACTTTTGGGGAGTGATGGAGTTAAAACTCTCGAAGAAAAAAATCTCAGAGTGACGTCAGTCTTGCATCACTCAATGACATGTCGTGACCAGATTGGCTGTCACATGTCACTCATAATTGTGATTTCCAGTGGCCTGAAATACCAAATCAACTTGACATGTTTCATTGTCTGATCGTGCCACGTGTCATAGTCTTCCACTTGTCCTTTCTAACATGGATTGCCACATTCTCCTCCTAGATCTATCGTCCGATATCACTTCACAATTTCGCATATCGCAATTTCAACATTCTTGATGTGAATGTTCTTGACACTTCCAAGTCCCAGTCTGTGAAACTCTAAAATGAAGTCAGATCATCTTTTCAGCTTTTCACACTTCGCAACTTTGGGACTCCTGTGATGAGGAGTCTCGACACTTGACTCCTCCATCTTACAGTATCTGAAACTATAGTATCCAAAACTGTCTCCTTCTTTCGGGATTTCGGCATTTCAGATTTCACGATTCCGGGTCTCCTGTGGTGAAGTGTTTTGACACTTCTACTCCCGGTATCCAGAACTGTCTCATGCTTTCAGGATTTTGGCATTTTGCATTGCGTGATACCGGGACTCCTGTGGTGAAGTGTTTTGACACTTCAACTCTTGATATCCGGAACTATTTCCTCCCTTTGGGATTTTGGCGTTTCGTATTTCATGATTCCAGGACTCTTGTGGTGAAGTGTTTTGACACTTCAACTCTCGGTATCCAAAACTTTCTCCTGCTTTCGGGATTTTGGTGTTTCACATTTCGCGATTCCAAGACTTGTCGTGAGTGTCCTTGACACTTCCACTTCCCGGTATCCGAAACTTCGAAATGGAGTCGGATCAATTTATCCCTGATCTTCCTTGCCTACCTGTAAACCATCAAGTGATCAAGCACACTCTTGCACTCTGCGTGCACCTCTGCACTTATCCTCCTGAGCTTACATTGTCCCTTTTTTTCCATCGCTACATAATCTGAACTTGCCATCAATGACAAGCACATCTTCCTAAAAAGATGCCGATAGGTTGTGCCAATACTATTCCTAGTGCAATGGATGAAGCGTCCACATGAACATGGAATTATTTTGTCCAATATGGAAAGATCAAAATTGGTGTTGTCACCATATTCTCTTTAAGTATGTCCAAACTCTCTTGGAATTCATCATTCCACTGAAACTTGATGTATTTCTTTAGTAACTTCTCCATGGGAGAAGTAATCTTTGCATAGCCCTTTATGAATTTCCTGTAATATCCTGTGTGGCCCAATGTTGCTCTCAATTGGCACACTGACTTTGGTGATGGTAAATTGATAATAAAAACAATCTTTGCAGGGTCTACTATCAATTCTTTTTTGCATACAATGTGTCCATGTAGGATTCCAAATGGTGTACTGAATATGAATTCCTTAATGTTCAAGGAAATCTGACATTGGCTACATCTCTCTAACATTGACCTTATAATTTCTACATGGTCCTTCAATAAATTGAATATGTTCCAATCATCCAAATAAACTTATAAAAATTTATGTATAAAGTCCTTGAATGCAGCTGCTACTACTCTAGAAAATACTATTGGTGCATTCTTTAAACCAAATGGAATTATTGTGTACTGATATGACCCCCACTCTATTGCAAATGTATTTTTGTACCTATCCTCTGAAGCAATTATGATTTGATGGTAACCTGAAAATCCATCTGTGAAGGAGTACACTTCCTGTCCTCCCACATTCTCTAAAACCTCATTTGTAAATGGTGTAGGAAAAGGATCATGCATTCATGCATAATTTAATTTCCTTAGATCCACACATATCCTAATCCCTCCAGTCTTATTTTCTAGACTACCATTGGACTAAGACACTTTTATTCTTCCACCAGTTCTATGATTTATGATTCTAACATTCTGTCAATTTCCGCCTTAACTTTATGCTTATAGATGGGATTTAATTTGTATGGTATGTATCTAACTGGCCTTGCATTTGGTCTGAGGGGTATCTTCATCTCTCCAAGTTTTCCTGCTACCCATTTCATCTCTGAAAATGTGGATGGGAATAAATCACTATACTCGCGCAATAATTCAGTTATCTTTTCCATTGTCTCACTATCCCAGTAATCTCCAATGTTGGCTATCTTGGGATTCTCTTCGGTCCAAATATTGAACTTTTTAATCTTCATTGGTGGAGTAAATTACTATGATTGTAACTGGGGTCCCTCCTATTATAAAAATAATGGATGTTCTCATTTAACCATAGACAATATAACAATATTGTCACCCAAGAATAGGTTGAATCCACCCCTGAGCACCTTAAACTTGAGAGAGAATGATTTTGGAAGAAAACAAATATCCAACCAAGGCTAATGCACCAAGAAAAGATAACCAAGACTAATCATAAAGTCCAACCATAACCAATAGAAAGTTTGAGCCTAAACCAGGAATACAGATTGCAGTAGCTTCCAGCTGCAGCTACTCCCCAAACTTGCACACTTGCCCAGTTTCTACAGTGCACACTTCTTCACTGCTGAAATTTTGAGCTGTGTACAAAATGAGGTTTGGATACTTGTATTTATACTGTTTTCTTGAGTTTTCTGGGCCGAATTCTCATTCTGGAGGCTAAATAAGTAATATTAAATATTTCCTTGAGTCGACTTGTCTTCTAGGGTTAGGTTTAATGCTTTAAGTTTCTTCTTGCTTCCAAAAATATTTTATTCTCGTTAGGGTTACACGTGGAGGTAAATGCCTCTTACCGCTACCATAATATCAACACTCCCTTCTGGCTAGGGAGGTATTGAAGGCAATGGTATTGAGCACAAACATACCATTCAACTGGTAGCATCATCATAGTCGTACATGCTATCTCATGATTAGATCACAAGCACCATTAACACTATCATCTAATAGCATCAACTACATCATATTTATAATCCATACTCCATCTGAGTAATCAAGAATGATGTTTAATAAGTCACTCACTCCACAGAGTGATACAAGGACCATTCTTCTAATCCAAACATACATCCTAGAAGAATGATTGTCCCAACAAAGATAAAATTTATTCCATGGACTACAGAGACTAGTCATATAGAAATGTCAATATAGGATTATTTTCTAATTAAGTCATATAGATCCATCTCAACCTATATGCCTTAGAAAATATTAACACAACTGATAGTCTACATGGTAATTAAACCAATGTCATTCAATAGAACACAACTGTGTCTATCCATAGTAGTACACAACTACAATCCAGTGGTACACTACCACACCAAGTAGCACATAACTACTTAATTAGTGACACATAGTCACAACCAGTGGAATACATCCACCATAGTAGCACACATTTATTGTCCAGAGACATACAGTCTTCATAGAAATCATATCATCTGATATCAACCTGCATAGAAAAAAAATGTCATGATATAAAATGAGTCATCTAGGCCATTCTTCCACTCACATCTGTGAGATCTGGAAGAGAATCTTCCCTCAGAGGGTAAAACATCAACCATGAGCTATCTATACTATTCTTCTCAAGAATAGAAGAATAACTTTCTTGATTTCTAAGCATGTACCATTCACCTAACTGGGCCATTCCTCCAGCAGTAAACGAAGTGCAACCTGGAGAGAATGAGTCTAGCTTAGGGAATTCTTGACCCTGATTGTTGAACCTGGACTATTCACCTAACTGTTCCATTCCTCCAACACTAAACAAAGTGAAACCTAGAGAGAATGAGTTTGCCCTAGGGAATGACTATCTAGACTATTTACTAAGGAAATGACTGTCCTGCACCAACCTCCAAAATAGAACATTCTTCAAAATTTCTCACAACTGTGAACTTTGAAAGAATGACTACCCGATGAGACAAACCATTCTACTTGACCACTACTGAGAGTGATTGTCAAGAAGAAATACTATCCTAGACAATTCCCACACACTGGCCAAAAGGGAATTGTTGTCTATGGTACATCAATAATCTGTCGAACCATTTTCATTATGAAAATGACCGTCCAATATGGACCATTTTCCAAACTATAAAATGCATGTCTATCAGAAATCTCAAACCACTTTCCGAACTAGAAAGGAACTTCTCATCTTGGACCATTTTTCGAACTGAGAAATGATTGTCCATAAAAAAATAACACATCAGTGCTCCCTCCCATCCTGGGAGTCATCTCTTCCCTTTTCAATAAGGAATTCATCTCCACGAGCTCCAACTTGTTTCTTGAGTACGCAAACATTTTCATATTGGACAGAGGATTTACCAAAATATCTACTATCTTCTCATCTATAGAGATATATTGGAGAACCTCTTCTCTTTTCTGGACCTCATTGCGTAGAATGTAATGCTTGATATCAATGTACTTCAGTATTTCTGGAACATTGGTTTTCTCTGAAGGCTTCATATAGCTCTTGATCATTATACTATATCATGGTTGGATTCATCTCTTTTGTTTCTTTTTGAATCATGACATCGTGGCAAGGCTCAAGCTGGAACATATCCAAGTGTCACTTATTCTATCATCGTGAGAGTTTTTCATGGATTTGCAATCCATTATTCTGGACTTCTGAGTAACCATTTTGATGCAATATATTTGTTATAGAAATTTTTCACCATGCTTCTGTTGTTCATTGGAGGATCTGTACCAAGTTGTCTTCTTCTATCTGCATACAAGAGTCTCTTTCTAGTATACCTCAAAACCTTGAGGTTTCTCTACATACACTTCTTTGTTCAATTACTCTATTGAGGAGAACAATCCTTACATTCATCTGATGTAAACTCCAACCCATGGATGTTGAAGGAGATATATGGCTCAGGTAGAGGCATGTCTGGTTACTAGAACAAGATATCATCATAGTCCTCTCCCTCCATCTGGGAGAACCTTTGGTTCTAGATCTCACAATGATTCCATTCATAAGTCTTCCATACTTTGTTCTTCATCACAACTTCCATTTCCTCTGCTTTATTGATTCTAGTGGGTTCATACAAAGCTGGTAGCCTTGTGATTCTCGATATAATTATTGGTTTCTCTAGATTTTCTTTCTCTCTTGGAATATTCATGTTTTTCCTCATGTTCCTCTTTATCTCTTGGGTCCATGGAGTTTTCTATAGATTCCATGCCCCGAAGATTCCAACTTTTTCCTTTAATCATAGGATCATGGATGTGGATGGACAACCAGAGATACTTTAAGGCTTCTTTTCGAAGAAGACTTCTTCTAAAGTCAAATTGAACACATGTTGTTTTTCATGGTTGCTACCATTAATGGGAACATGGATAGATACTTCATAATCCTTGATGGATCATATTATTTAGGATTAGGTGCCTTCTAATCCTTTCTTCATGCATGAATGCATTCTCTTATTTTGGAATTATATAATCGAATCTCTCCAACTACGATATTCCATGCTTCCGTATGCATTATTATTAACTTATGCAAAGTGTCACAAGTCTTTTTCTAATTTCCTCTTGATTGCTGACTTCTTTCTATTTTTACTTCTTCCACGTTTCTTCAAGTTTGATTCTGATTTCGCTTATCTTGCAGTTGTTACTTATGTTAATAGCTTCCACATGAATTGTTACCAAGGGTTGTCGATGTAATTCATATTTTCAGGTGTATTTCTTGAGTTGTAGTCATCGTGATAACAATCCTTATCTTGTTATTCTTCCATAGGTATTGTTTCTCTTTGAACATCTTATCTTCTATGAAATAGATATGCAAGATATGTACATAAAATATGTAAACATGGTATGTACAAAAATTATGAAGAATATTTTTAGCTTGTCTTAGAAGAAGAAGTCTTTTTATCCTGCTTGTCCTTCTTTGAGAGTTCCCTTTCTTCAGCAACTGATGCTTCGTGTGTTTCCTTCCTTTTCTTTAACTCGGGACAATGATTCTTGTAGTGACCATATTTTCGACAGTTGAAACATTGTATTTTTGACATATCTTTCTCTTGATTTGATTTCTTCCTTGAGCCAAACTTCTAATTATTCCTGAAATTCTTGAACCTTGTTGTGAAAGCTTGATCATCGTATTTCTTTTGGGGATTCTCTTTTTCACTAATCCTTGATTCTTCTTGTGCACGAAAAGTTCAAAGTTCTTCAAATGTGGGATACTCCTTTCTTGTGTTCATGCTTGGGGAAAATGCATCCCATGTCTTGGGAAGGCCATTGAGTACTATATTTACAATTTCCTTCTCTGAAATGATTTCTTTAATATCTTGTAGTTTATCTCTTAACTAAGATATTCTCACAAGGTATGATGTTATGCTATCATCATCATTCATTTTCATGTCACAGAGCTCATTCTTAAGACTCATTACTTGTCTAATGTTTCTAACTGAGAAGAGGTTTGTTAGGGCATCGCACATCTTCCTAGATGAGTCAAGATGGGAGATGTAGGGTATCAATTGGTATTTTATGGATTCCACTATGATACTCATGGCATTGATGTCACTGTATTTGAACTTCTCCATAACTGCAATGTTATGAGGTTCCTTCTCTTTTCCTTCTTCGAATTGTGGTTCCCCGATATTTTCTTTCATGATATCCAACACTTTATTATTAGAAAGGATGAGGTCAATCCTTGTCTTCCATGCTTTGAATTTAGAAGCCCCTTCTATCTTTTTTTCTGACTTCATATAGTAAGGCATAATTTCTTTGACTTGGTCAACCCTTGATTTTGATCAAAAACTCAAACTTGACATCTTAGCTTGCTGAGAGTACCAGAATATGCGCTAGGCTAGGGTGCACTAGGCTATCCAAAAATTAGGTTAATCTCTTCACTTAAGGTGCCTTAACAAGAGGGTTAGGGTTTTGTTGCTGCAGCAAAAACTAGTTGCAACTGCAACTGTAACTGAGAAAATACTCCCAATCTATATTCTAGCAGTTAGACTATCCGAAGATAGTATGGGCCTATAACTTGTTATAAAAATAATGGATTTTCTCGTTTAACCATAGACAATATAACAATATTGTCACCCAGCCATAGGCCAAAGCCACCCTGAGCACCTTAACCTTGACAGAGAATGATTCTGGAAGAAAACCAATAGCCAACCAAGGCTAATGCACCAAGCAAAGATAACCAAGACTGATAGAAATTCCAACCATAACCAATATAAAGTTCAAGCCTAAACCCAGAATACGGATTGCAGTAGCTGTCGACTACAACTACTCCCCATACTTGCGCACTTGCTCAATTTCTGCAGTGCACACTTCTTCAATGCTGAAATTTCAAGTTGTGTGTACAAAATGAGGTCTGGCTACTTGTATTTATACTGTTTTCTTGAGCTGTCTGGGCCAAATTCTCATTCTGGGGGCTAAATACTTAATGTTAAATATTTCTTTGAGCCGACTTATCTTCTAGGGTTAAGTTTAATTCTTTAGTGTTTCTTCTTGCTTCCTAGAATATTCTATTCTCGTCATGGTTACACGTGGAGGTAAATGCATCCCACATATACCATAATATCAAAAATTCCAACCCTCTTTCTCCTTCCCCTTATAATATTTGTATGTCACGTGGGTTGTCTTCTACTTATTCATCCTCTACGAGCTGATAATAGTAAACTAATTGTTCAAGTGTTTCTTTTCTATAATCTATGTCTACTGTCATTGTATCTACCCCATATTATTGAAATATATTCCTTTTGATCTTCTATAATTCTATATCCACCCATGGATTCTCACTTTCGAATGAAAAAGTCTTAAAAACGTTTTGTTGCACTACGCCCCAACTCATAGTTTCTCAGTGTAGTTCCTGCTCTTTGTACCAATTACTTGGTATTCCTTCTAATGTATAAATAAAGTAATGTTTCCATTCCCCTGGTGGTACCAATTTCCAATTAGTGCCACAATAATTTATGTGATGTCTTGGGTTCCATCTTCCATCATACTTCTTTAAGGGTCTATCCTGCTGATTCCTACCAAATCTTATGTGCATCAGTCGCTTACACTGATACAAGTCCTAAATTACCTCCTTATGTGCACCCCACTATCATGCAGGTGTGTCCCTCAATTCTATATCAACCACTAATAATCTTTGACTATCCAAAACCTCTGATTCAAACTATGTCAAGAAGTTTTCTAAATTTTCCTTTTTAGTAAATATGGGAAACTGTCTTACTTTTGTTCCAACCCATCTTACTGCATATGTAACTCTGGCGCATCTCCTAGTAGAGACTTCATGCAACCTTTGCTACCGGTTTTCTACTCTAGTATCCAAATATAACATGTTGGAATTGATACTCCTCAAACTGAGTACTCCATCTGCATTTGGATTCACATAATCTTCCTCTCATGTAGTAGTTTTATACAACTAGTTCACCTCATCTTCTAGAACACTATTAGGCACATGTTATACTTATCTTTCACAATCTGAAGGATCTAAATGTGCTACTACCCTAAATTTCCCAGCTTCAAATATCATCCTTCTAGTTTTTAAATTAATTATGGCATGATTATCAAAGGCCCAATCAATTCCCAATAGTGTTGGAAATGGTATAGACTCATCCACTATATCCATTACTTCAAAGTCTGTTGTGGTGCACACACCATCTAAATACACTTTTGTATTCTTCAATATACCTATGGGAATCACTCTCTATTGGTTTGTTAGCTTCAACTAGATATTGGAATACCCTATTGTAGGTTCTGTTAACGATAAATCTTGTCACTGGTTCAAGAAGCACGCGGGTCTGTAAGTTGCATGCAGTGCTCAAGCACAGCTCGGGAGAATTCTTGTTTTTCTCCAAGTATCAAATCAAGCGAGCGTGCTAAGTCTTGCCTTTGACAGCCAAGATCCGTTCGCAAAGAAAATCAATGGTTATCGGGGTGTCGGAGTTGCCAATCTACTCGACATTTAACAGCAGAGAAGTCTCTTCTCTTTAGAGGCTGAATACAGGTCGTCCGATCCAGAGGCATGTGGCGAGAGATCCCACAGAGTTGGGGATCAGGGAACTGAAAATCCCACGCACATGGCAGCAGAAATCCTGATATCCCGATACCCAATTTCCCAATATCGGGGGTAGCTTTCAATAGTGGAAGACAGGTGGCAGGCTATGCACCTAGGAGCTGACCGTCAACAAGTCAACGGCCATAAGACATCGGGTTTCGGGGAATCGCAAGTTTAGTGGACACAAACATCGTGTCGTCAAGAACGCCGAAATCCCGATGGAAAGTTGGACCACGGACACACAGGGATAGGTCATATGGACTATGGACTAGCCGGTAGGGGCTAATTCCCGGGAGAATGAGCTCATCGCATATCGGGATATCGGGGTTTCCGGGGGCAAGGAGTTCGTGCATTCCAAACTCGTGAACCCCGATCCCCGAAAATACAAAGCCTCATTGCATGCCTCCTCACCGCCACGTCCTATTCCCTCGTCATGCCAACTCATGATTTCCTCTCGGTCCATGTGTCTCTTACACCCTGCTCTTACACCCCAAAATTCATGAATTCTGCCACATGCGTTTTCCCTATCGCTTTCCCTCTGTCATCCTTTTGCGTGGCCTCCTTTCATCCCATAGCCGCATCAAGT
>WSFP011542120.1:0-11616 GCA_009831015.1 Picea engelmannii | reverse complement strand
TTTTTATCTCAAGGAATGGTAGTGTTTCCCTTCTTCCTATGTAATGAGTGATGCCATTATCTTGACTGTGTTTTGCTTGCCACTGCCTGCGATTTTCAGGCTGTGAATTGCTAGTTGGATAGCATCTAGTATAGCTAACTTGTATTTTATCTCTAATTGTCCTTTGTTCTTTGAATTTTTCCCTTAAAGTTTTGCAACCATCAAGTGTTTTATGTAGTATGTCAACTCTCATTGTCGTTACCTACCTCTGGCTGCCTTTACGTCTATGAGGGCGTATTACAGGTGGGTCAGCGGTTGTATCCTCCCGGTTGCATTCGTATTTACAAAGAGATGCATTGCGATACCCACACTGAAGTTGAAGATCAGCGTGATGTTTCTGATGTAACAAGAGCAACGACTCCACCTATAAATCACAATTTAGTTCCCTGGGTTGCTTGCATTTTTTCTTCCGAAAATAACTTCCATCCGTTACCTTGGCTGCATGGCGAATTCTTTCCATTGCAAGGCTGTGATTTCGCCGTTTTTGAGGATTGCGCTTCTGCCCTTGAAATTGTTGTTTGTTACCCTTGCGTGTTACCTTACCTGACAACGTTTTTATTGGCTTTATTAATTCCGGATAGCGTTCCTCCTTTGTTGGATTAGCAATGATAATTAATGTGGTAGGATTTGGTTAATATTAACATCAAGCGTGTGTTTGATTAGCCTGATAAACATTTAATATTAAACAACAAGATAGCATTAAATTCCGAATTGATGATTATGTTTATCACCACCAACCGCATTGACTTAGCCCGCTTAATTGGCATAGTCATTTCTCAACATTTCTTTTATTGTTAATAGATAGTTGTCATTGGGTACGGTTAGTATAGATAGACAACATGTGGTAATTTATTGAGTTAATAAATGTTTCATTGTTGCATTATGCCTTGATGTAGTTAATGTTGTTATTTAATGTCAATTACTAGTTAGATTGAAATTTGGGATTAAATTAGAATTGCCTGCTTAGACCTTAATTAATGATTAAATGAGATTGTGATAATGTTCGATGGATTGTAATAATGTCTAAATTGTAAATTTTAGACTTGTGAATCAGATTTGTTTAAGGGTTAATTTAGAATTGAAATCTATTAACTAGTAGTAGTATTCGCTTGCTAAATTTTTTATTTGTGGTTAATGCTCATTGATATATAGTGGTTGTCTAAAGTGGTAATTTAGACTCGCTAAGATAGAACTGTATATCATGTTAAAGTTAGGTGGTAAATCATTGACTTCGTGATTTAGACGGGTTAAAGTAGATCCGTATTAATGCTAATTTAGTATTGACCAATTTAGACTTGATAATTGGGTTGGGTTGTTGATGAAGTCATGGTTGGCTTGCGTATTCCTTGTTGTCACCCTCTTGTGTCAATGGCTTCGCCTCCTAGCACGCTGGATTTTCTTGAATCCTTGGTCCCGTTAGGATTGTTCCGCCAAGGTTATTGACACGTCAATCATCTAGGGATGGCATGATTCCTGATGAGGGCATCATGGCGCGCCCTATTGGATAGCAACGATCAAGAACTTGGTTGGATTCGGTGTGTTCTATGTGAGTGTTGACGAGCATGGTAGGTTTCTTTAGGCGCATGGGTGAAATGCCTTCATGTGTTTGGTTCACACGCCTTGAGGTTCTAGTCTTGTTAGTAAAGGTCGTTGTGTCGGAAGGGGATGTTGTCCCTTAATCTTGTAGGCATGTCCTCTTTGCGTTGGGCGGGTAGTCATTTTTCTCCTTGTGTCTACGCACGTTTCACCCAGTTTCTCTTGTGTCAATGCGTGGAGTCATAGTAGCCTGTTTCCTGGACTGTGTTCTTGCGTTCGTCGTTGGTTGTGTGGTTAATTGTTGTTGTCGTTGCCTTCCTTCCTAAACAAAAAAACAAAAAAAAATTCACTGTTGTTTCACTTGTAGTCGTAATGATGGGGTCATTACAAATACCCAATCCCCCACTTCAAAGTTCCTTTCATTGTGATGAACTGATCTCCTTGTTTTTTCATTATATTTTGTGCTATAGCCAAATTATCCTTCAATAGTTGGAGAACAACTCATTGATGCTCTATGTGATACTCCACTACTTAGACCTTATATTTCCCTCTCAAGGGTGAGGTGATGGATGGAGGATGATACCCTTAAAGTGCCATAAACAGGGACATCTTTATGAAGTATGGAAGGAATTTTTGTACCACCATTTTGATAAGGGTAACCACTTGACCCATTATGTCTACTTATCAAATGCAAAGAAATGAATATATCATTCCAAACGATTATTTTCAATCTTAGTTTTCCCATCGGATTGAGGATTGTAAGAGGAGTTATGAGCCAATTGAGTAACTAGACAAGACAACTATTCAATCAAAAAATTACAAGTCAAAACTAGATCTCTATCACTTACAATAATCTTGGGGTTTCCATGTGGATTTTGAACCATTTCCATGAATGTTGTGGCTAGTGTAATCGCTCTAAAAGGATGAGAACGAGAGATAAAATGGGCATACTTTGTGAGTTGATACAACACCACCATGATAACATTATTTCCTTCTGAATTTGGTATACCTGTGATAAAAATCCATTGAGACCTCTTTTCAATCGATGTAGAATAATTTCTTCTCAATGCACTTATGTCCTTTCTATATTTACTATCAAAATTGAAACATACTCCATTTTCTCTTCTTTTATCCATTTGTTGAGGTGTCAACCTTGTAGGTTGAGTGGGTTCAGGATTGGGAACATTACACTCTCTGTAGGAGTTAGTGGAAACCCTTCTAATAGTCATGTTTTTACTGTCAACTCTTCTTGCCACATTGAAAGAATTCTCCAATTATTTAGATTCCCAGAGATGCACATCATGTTGAATCCTCTCTTTTAAAGTTCTCGTAGAGATATCCAACTAATGATCCTTTGGAATGTTCTTCACTCTAAGACTTAAATTTTGAAAGCATTGAAAGTGATTTGTAACTAGACCTCTTTGCTTGAGATTTGTCGGTTGGAAAAGAATGTGTTGCTCTTAATATCCGCATTTTGTGCTATCAATTCATTCATAAAAAACAACCAACATAAAATAGAGTCCTTTTTGTGATCACACAACCATTTGCACCACATAAATTGATTGGATTCTAAATCAAGGATGCAATAGTTACCTTTTGTAATGTTGGAACTTGGTGTAGATCAAAGAATTGTTCCATCTAACATATCCATGTCATGGGATCATGACCATCAAAATTCCTCATACCGATCTTTGGAATGAAGCAGTTCCTTGGCCCTTAGTTGAACCCACGATGATGTGGATCTTGGAGTAATGAGTAATTAGGTATATATAACTCAATTCTTTTGTTCTCCTTATCCTCTTCTCTCATAAAAGAAAAGTGGTTTTTTATCATTTTTTCAAGAACCTCCCTCATTTTTTCAAGGTCATATTCATTTACAATTGTAGATTCTAGGATCTCTACTCTTTCTTCCAACTTGGACATGTTTGATTCCCTCTCTTCATGCTCTTCTCATATCAAGGATGAGCCTTCAAAATCCTTTCCAGGAGTTTCATTTGGCTTATTACGTCTATACATGATGGTTAACTTGTGCAAATTTCCATGTCACCAATACTTCACTTCTAGGTCTAAAATTTGGATACAATGTACTTTGCTATGTCTTCTCTTCACCATAAAAATTTCACACTTTCACATTTCCCCCAAAAATAGTTGGAATGAAAATGGTAAGATGATTCATTTAAAGAAGCCAAACTAAGGACCATTTGCTTTGATACCAAATGTTATGATCCAATTAAATACAATAAAATTAATAATAAGAGAATGAGCCACCTCAAGGGGGAAACCTCCTTGACCACTTCAAGAGGATATTCTCCTGTTACAATTGAATGTCTTGAAATTTACTTGACCATATTACAATGAATGGACCTCCATATAAATATAATCTAAGGGTACCTATTTGAATAGCTAAAGTTCACAAAACATCAAATTCAATTTACATTCAAGATTCTAGGGGGAATAAATCTTCAAATTTTTTTTGTCTTTATAGGGATATTTAGGCAAAGACAAATACCAATCCTCTTACTAAAAAGGGAATTTTTATCTTATACAAATAGTAAACATCAAACAGTGTGGGAAACATAGTTATTCAAAATATGTCATAATTTATTTGTATATATTTTGCTACTATGCCAAAGAGCTTGAATGGAACATAGGCAATTTATATTCATATAACAAAAAAATAATAAATGATATCTAAAATTGTCCAACTAGTGAAATTCACCTATATACAGTATCTAAAGTTTAGAAAACATCAAACCTAATTCCAATTCAATTTTCTATAAGAATAAGGATCTTTGCAAGAGGAAATTGCCTTTCTAGTGACCTTCAAACAAATACAAATGTCAATGCTATTATTATAAAAAATATTTTTTCTCTTATACATATAGTAATTTTGGTCTCCATTACAAGGCATCATGTATACATCTCACAAAAGCACATATAAATAACATCCATCAATTAATGTAGAGAAGATCACATGATGAATAGGTGGCACAACAATCTCATCTTTAATGAAGGGAAATTTTCTCTTGTACTAATAGTTTTTTTGGTCTCCACTAGAAGGTACCGTGCATACATCGCATAAGAGCACATAGAAATAACACCCACCAACCAATGGAAAGAATATTACATAACAATAAAACCTAGAAAATGAAATGGGAGTAACAACTATCAAACACTATAGGAAAGATCTCTATTATCTATTGTAGTAAGCAATATTGTTATTAAGCAAGAGGTGCATTAAAAAAAAATGATTTTAATAGGATCACAATTCTTGTAACATAAACCTAGAATTTTGTACCAACTAGCCAAATTAACTTACTTGCAATATCTAAAGTCCATAAAATGACAGTTGATAATTATTTTAATTAGCTCACAGCTTTCAGTTTATTTGGTGTTCTAGGGAGAAGGTTGCATTCTAACATGTATGCATATTGTGCTTTGATTGATCAAATTTATGAAAACAATGTGGCTATGGTTGATGGGTATATTACATTTATGGAGCTTGTTGATGAATTGGAAATGCATGGTCATACCCCAAGGATTTTGTTGTCAAGTCTTGGAGATTTTGTCTTTAACTAATTTTTGTTTGTAAATTGGTTGCATCCTTGCTTTATTAGTTTATGAGTTGTTGTTATTGAGCTTGAGTAAGCCCTTGATTACTTAGTTTATGCATTAATTGCCACATTCACTTCCTAGCATCAACTATTTGGCAGTGTATTCCGTGTTGTGATCACTTCCTGGCATCAACTCTTTTGCAATGTGTTATGGTGATTATTCAACTTTTGGTTTCTATTGGGCAACATATAAACAATAAATCATAGGTTTTTTAGAGATCAATGATAAATGATATCTAAAGTTGTCCACTTACTGAAAATCACATATATACACTATATAAAGTCCACAAAACATAAAATCCAATTCCCATTCAAGATTCTAAAAAGAAATGGATTTGTGCAACACGAAATTTCCTTTCTAACAACCTTCAAGACAAGTTTCAATGATATTTAGAAAAACAATTTTGCTCTAGTACATATCGCTCTTTTAGTCACTCTTTTTGTCTTTATTACAAGGCACCATGTAGGCATCTCCCAAGACCATATAGAAATAACAACCACTAAATAATGTAGAGAAGATTGAATGATGAAGAGGTAGCATCACAACATTTGGTCTCTAACTAGGGGAAATTTTCTCTTGTGCAAACAATACTTTTTGTTTTTTGTTACCACTCAAACTCTACCCTGGGAGGAAAAGTCCTAACCTCAACAGGAGATCCTAGAGGTACAATAGACAAGCTACCCATTTCCATGTCAGTAGCCTTGCCCCACACTTCAAACTAAGGGAAAAATACCCTAGCCTAGGGGGAATCCCTAAGGATCAATCCAAATTAAATCGTCATAAATGGAGTGGGAATACAAATTAATTTGAATTGATTAATACCATTAACCCAACAACACGGTTTTCCTTAACATATGAGATCAATCATGAAAAGAGTTTTCCTTAACACAAAGTCTGAAATATTGTTGGACTAGTGTGCTTGTTCTAAGCTTGAAAAAATGAGTGAGTTAAGCTTGCTTAACACGGGGGCGTCAAGTGCAGGGGGGATAATTTGTGATCCCGGAGGGAACACTTTTTTCCATTACGCTTGGGGATTAGGTAATATTTCAAATAACTCTACATAATCTTATACTTTGTGGAAAGGTATTAGGCTTGCAAAGGAAAAAGGAATTCAAAAGATCATTATCCTGGGTGACTCCATGCTCATGATTAGAGCTATCATCAAATAATATTACATTGGAAACAAGGTCTTCTGAAGGGTAATATCTCATACACTTAGTCTTCTTGATGATTTTGAAGAATATAGTGCCTCCCATATTAAGAACGAGTATAACAATGAAGCGAACCACTGGGAAAAACAAGGTTCTACCTTAGGAGAGGAGAAATTATTGGCAATGGTGAGAGGGACTTTTTTCATATCCCATAGTTATATGTTGGAGTCATTTATTTCATGGGATGGGTGGAAGTTTTCACACTGGCATGACCATGTGATTGGTTTCCTTTTTCCTTTATTTTTAACCACGTTCATTTACCTTATTCATTCTAGCTTGTGTGGGCTTTGGATTTATTGGAATTAGGTTGCAGTTATGGCTCTCATCCCTCATTGTAGTTTTGGCTTATGGTGCATTGTGATGAAGAAGAATAGGAGTGTGCTTGTGAGAGTTTGGGATGTTCAACGTTCAATTTTTAGTGATATCCCTTTGCCATCCAAATCCCCTCTGGTCCTTAGGTTCTTTCCTTGTAATTTCTCTCTCTTTGAAGTCTAGAATTTTAATGTGTTGACTCTTGATTTTGAAGACCCTCCCTTACTTACTGGGTTTAATGTTACTGGATATGGTATTGGTTTCAAGAATGGCATTCTGACTCGTTCTTCATTTATACATGTTTACATTCGAGAAGGAGAGGTAGTCGGTGGTGGATGGTATAATTGTTTTAGCTATATGATGTTATCTGGTTCGATAATTTTGGGGTTTGGGAGTAAAAATTACTTATGGTTTGGATATTATGATGATGTCATTTTGTTTTGTGGAATATTTCAATTCAGTTTTTGGGCTCTATGTCTCTGATATTTGTAAATGCAGACTTCCCTCTCCTCTCTAGGCACTCCTTCTTGATCTGGGGTTCTAGTTTGGAGGTTGGCAATTTGGAATACCTTGTTCTTGTCTTATTAACCCTCTTTGTAATGTGTTATAAGTTAGAAGGTAGGATAGTAGCTCAGTTTGGTTCATGCTCGTTGGTTTGGATAATGTGATTATTGAGAAAGATAAATCATGGCTTGAGGATACTTATGTTCCTGCTTCGATAATTGAAGCCTAGTCTGGATTTCTCTTTTTTGACAGAGGATTTTCTTTGGGAATTTGTTATTATGTTTTATTCTATGGAAATGGGTGTGTTTATGGGATTGGAAATTATGGAAGCCATGCTTGCACAGTTGTTTTAAATTCTAAAACCAGGGAAGTGGGATGATTGTGGTCTGTTGGGGTTAAAAGATTATTCTCCTACGTTTCAATCAATTCTAACAGTAAAAGAATAATTGGTTTGGGGATTGGTTATATTGCTTATAGTGGTGTTTTGTTTGGTCTCAAAATGGAACCTTCTTGGAGGGAACTCAAACAAATCCTTTGATTCCATGAGGAAATATTTGAACCAAACCACTCCACCCTCCACCGGTTAACAATCAAAGTTGGAAATTTGGAACAATTCTTCACCCGATGTATTGAGAGCTTGGAAACAAAGTGTCGGTCTCTAAGAACTTTGGTCTTGCAACAACATACTCAATCCATTTCCATCAATCAAGTGTCAGTTTCTTCTTTCCATGGAAATACAGAGGACAGTCAGGGAGATCTTGGTGTTGCACCAATGCAGGTTGAAGGGGAATCTACAATTAAAAGTGGAGTGTAGGAGGTCCCTCACTATGAGTCAATTTTCAATTGATGTATTTCAAAATTGTGTTTTTGCTTGGGCAATTTTTCAAGAAATTTTGTTGTCAGACAATGTGAACATTTCTGAGGGAAATATGTATGTTTTATAGTTTATTAGGAGTAGAAGAAATATTGGTTGTAAGCAAACATTTTGTAAAAGATCCATTGGATATTGTTATTTTCCTCAACACAACTATCACTATCCTAGGTGACTCCATGCTCATGATTAGAGCTATCATTAAATAATATAACATCGGAAACAAGGTCTTCCCAAGGGTAATATCTCATACACTTAGTCTTCTTGGTGAGTTTGAAGAATATAGTGCCTTCCATATTAAGCATGAGTATAAAAATGAAGCGAACCAATGGGAAAAGCATGGTTCTACCTTCGGAGAAGGAGAAATTATTGTCAATGGTGAGAGGTACTTTTTTCATATCCCATAGTTCTATGTTATAGTCATTTATTTCACAGGACAGGTGGAAGTTTTCACACTAGTATACCATGTGATTGGTTGACTTATTCGTTTATTTCGAGCCACATTCATTTCCTTTATTCATGCTAGCTTGTGTGGGCTTTGGATTTATTGGAATTTGGTTGCAGCTATGGCTCTCATCCCTCATTGTAGTTTTGGCTTCTGGTGCATTGCGCTGAAGAAGAATAGGAGTGTGTTGATGAGATTTTAGAATGTCCAATGTTCAATGTTGAGTGATAGCCCTTTTCCATCCAAATCTCGTCTGGTCCTTGGGTCCTTTCCCTACAATTTCTCTCTTTAGAGTCTAGATTTTTAATGTGTTGAGTCTTGATTTTGACGACCCTCACTTACTTACTAGGTTTAATGTTAGTGGATATGGTATTGGTTTCGGGAATGGAATTCTGAGTTATTCTTCATTTACGATTGTTTACATTCAAGGATGGTATAATTTTTTCAGCTATCTAATGCTCTCTGGTTCGATCATTTTGGGGTTTGGGAGTAAAAATTACTTATGGTTTGGAGATTATGATGATTTCGTTTTGTTTTCTAGAGGATTTCAATTCATTTTTCCAGGCTCTATGTCTATGAGATCTGTAACTGTAGACTTTCCTCTCCTCTCTGGGCACTCCTTCTTGATGTGGGGTTCTAGTTTGGGGGTTGTCAATTTGGAATACCTAGTTCTTTGTCTTGTTAACCCTCTTCGTAATGTGTTATAAGTTATAAGGTGGGGTAGTAGCTCAATTTGGTTCCTTCTCTTTGGTTTGGATAATGTGATTATTGAGAAAGATAAATTGTGGCTTGAGGATACTTATGTTCCTACTTCGATAATTGAAGCTTAGTCTGGATTTCTCTTTTTTGACAAAGGATTTGCTTTGGGAATTTGCTATTATGTTTTCTTCTATGGAAATGGGTGTGTTTATGGGATTGGAAATTATGGAATCCATGCTTGCACAGTTGTTTTAAATTTTGAAACAAGGGAAGTGGAATGATTGTGGTTTGTTGGTGTTAAAATATTATTTTCCTTTGTTTCAATCAATTCTGACAATAAAGAAATAATTGGTTTGGGGCTTGGTTATATTGCTTATAGTGGTGTTTTTTTTTTGTCTCAAAATGGAACCTTCTTGGAGGGAACTCAAACAAATCCTCTGATGTCATGAGGAAATATTTGAAGCAAACCACTCCGCCATCCACTAGTTAACAATCAAAGTTGGAAATTTTGAACAATTCTTCACTCGATGCATTGAGAGCTTGGAAAAAAAGTGTCAGTCTCTGAGAACTTTGGTCTTGCCACAACATACTCGGTCCATTTCCATCAATCAAGTGTCAGTTTCTTCTCGCCATGGATATATAGAGGATGGTCGAGGAGGTCTTGGTGTTGCACCAATGCAAGTTGAAGGAGAATCTCCACTTCAAAGTGGAGTGCAGGAGGTTCCGAACTATGAATCAACTGTCAATTGATGTATTTCAAAATTGTTTTTTTGCTTGGGCAATTTTTCAAGAAATTTTGTTGTTGGAAAATGTGGACATTTCCAAGGGAAATATGTATGTTTTATAGTTTATTAGGAGTCGGAGAAATATTGGTTGTAAGCCAAAATTTTGTAAAAGATCCATTGGATATTGTTGTTTAGATATTGTAAAAGATCAACCTTCTTACTTGTATCTACTTGTTAGTATTTTTTATCAAAGTATAGAAGATGTGTGCAAACATCCAGAATGTTCATTTGAATGATGGTACAATATATCGAGTCAAAGTTATGGATGCATGCTCTTATGTGTTGTTAAATAAATGTAATAGTGTTGTGAAATGTAATTTTTTGTAATAATAAAATTTGGCCCAGCATATAAAGAGTTTATGACTTTACCAATGTTTTTAAAAAATTATGGGTCAAATTTGTTTAGAGGACTATAGGTAAGGGGGTCCCACGGTGTAAATATTTCCATCCCTATATGACTGATGTCCTTATGATCTCAATTAAAAGTAAATCGTTGAATTTAATTAATGCATGAATTAAATTTCAGACAATAGCATCAATCATAAAATAGCTGGAAAATTAAATAGTGGAAGCATAAAACAGTTTCACGCATACACATGTAATTTCTCCTTCCAAATTAGCTTTTCATTCCTTCGAAATATTACAAAGTAACCTCCACAGTCTGCTAAAACCCAAAAGCTGAACGGTAAACAAAGTCACGTTGAAACCTATGTCACATGGTTTAGGTTCAACACTGATTATGTTTGATTTGAATTCAAATTTTTTTATTAGGTTCGAATGAGGTTTGGCATTAATTTCAACTATATATATATATATATATAAAGTTAGACTACACATATACACACTTTAAAATAAATAATATAAAATAATAAATATAATAAATAATATAATATAATACAATACAATACATAATGTATTATATAATATATATAATAAATAATAAATATGATATAACCTATTTACTTTATAATTGTGTTATTGCTATATTATCTAAACAATAGCCCTAAGATATAAGTCATAGTCACAATCGGGAGGGAAATGAATACACACTGACAGATGAAAATGAATACAGACCACCATCATGGTCAATAGGAAAATGAATACGCTCCACAAAGGAAAATGCACACACCAAATGGAATAGTTATAGACTAACAATCTTATAGACCAACCACCATAGAGGGAACGATACACGAAATCCAAACTCCAGGGTTGGTAGGCTATCGGGAGTGAAAGAAATGCACAGGCCATCCAGAGGGAAAGAGTGAACCAGAACTGAACCTTAGATCTAGGGTTAGCAAGCTATCGGGAGGGAAAGAAATGCACAGGAAAAAGTTAGCAAGCTATCCATAGGGAAAGAGCGAACCTGAATTGAACCTCAGACAAACTTGAGGCGAACCTAAACTTTTTTTTTAGGTTAGCCTAACTTAGAACCTCAAGGTTCAAGTTCGGCGAACCCTGTGACTTAGGATGAAATTGAACTCTATGGCATGCCTAAGAGAGGTACGAACTACTAAGAAATAGAAAAACAACAACTCAACTGCAGTTGTACAGCCTTTGTTGTTGCATGGTTGGCCTATATCGATTCTTCCTGCTATACAT
>WSFP011542111.1:0-11617 GCA_009831015.1 Picea engelmannii | reverse complement strand
ATATTCATCCGTTGAATTCAAAATGATAGTCATAATAAAATAGAGTCTCTGTAGATTGTTGCAGTATATTTTTTTTGTTCAAAACATAAGTTTAATAAAAAAAACACTGTTGTAGAAATAAGTAACTCATTATCATTCATTTCATGTTTAAGAAACATACTGTTAAACAATTGTCAATTTGACATATCAAATCGTGATAAAAAAAAATTTAAAAATAGTCATTAGAAAGCTAACACAATTCTTCACAAGTTTTGTTTTTACTGTAAAGTGAAATTCTAAATAAAAAAAATACTTTTATATGTCGGAAGTTGAATAACTTGTGAAAATACAGTTTTTTTTGTCATAAAACAAGCAAAAGTGTAACCCACCTTCATGATTTCACCCCTAGCTCTCTCGACAAATACACTTTGGTGCATCCTGATGGTACCCGGCATATGGAACAAACTTATAAAAGACAAATATCTCCCCCACCTGCCGGTACACTCCTGGCTCAGACCAGCCACTTTCACACCTCGGGGGGGCTCTCAAACTTGGAAGCACCTTCTAAAATCGCTTCCAATCCTCCTTCATTGGATAGCGTGGCTTCCAGGCACTGGAACTGCTATTGAAATCGGCAAAGATGATATCCTTGGCATGGGTGAAAAGGTCCTGCTCTCACCTAGATTGCTGGAGCGCCTACATTCTTTAGGATTACATTTTCTCTTCCAGATTAAATCTCCTCACTGCATAAATTCTCTTGGCGAATCCTGGGTTACTAGCTCTTCGCTGCATCTAAACAGAGAACTCTCAGATGAATGGAATAGATACACATTCCATCTAAAGGAAGTCGGCATTCACCTTCAGGAAAGACCTAACACCCTCATCTCGACGGGAGGCGACAAATCTGGGGACATATCTGTCAGGAATCTTTATAAAGCGTTGGCAGAGGCTTCTTGGCCCATTCGAGATCAGACTTGGCGCACAAGGTTGTGGAAGTGGAACTGTCCACTAAAACTTAAATTATTTACTTGGCTATTGTCGGAGAATAAAATCCTAGTCTGGGATATCCTACAAAGTCGGGGCTGGTCTGGCCCAAATCGCTGCATTCTGTGCAAGGAAGACAGTGAAACCTCACACCATCTCTTCGTGAGCTGCCACTTTACTCAGCAAGTTTGGCATCAGGTCAAAGCATCTCTAAAACTAGCTGAACAGTGGACTGGACAAACGACGTTCTCTTGCTTAAAAGCTTGGTGCACAAAACAACAGATTTACCCCTCGCTGCCAGCCACTGTCTGCTGGAATGTTTGGTTAACTAGAAACGTTGCCATCTTCGATAATAAGCCCCCTTCAATTAACTTGGTGACTAATCTCATACTATCAGCTGTCAACCGACCCCCCACCTCCACCACTACACAGAAACTCTGCAGACCTACTAGAACGCTTCCTTTTGACAAAGCTATCGCATGGTTCGACGGAGAAGCACTATCTGATGGATCTCGTTGCGAGGCAGGATGACATATTTCCATCAACTCTCACACTTCCTACAGATGGACTCTAAACGGCGGACAAGGCACCAACACAAAAGCTGAACTACTGGGGGCATGGGCTTCCCTCATCCTGGCACAAAGGCTGAACATCCAAGCCTTGCTACTTCTAGGAGACTCAAAAGTCATAATCGACTGGCTAAATGACAAGGTTATTCTTCGATCTGTAGCTCTGGAATGCTGGAAAGAGAGAACCACCGAGGCTAAAAGGTGCATCATGAGCCTCTCTGCCTCTCACATCTACAGAGAAGATAATGTCAATGCAGACCTCCTATCAAAATTGGCACTATCTCAGCCTATCGGCCTCATAACTGTTGCCAGATGGGAGGATGGCAATGAGGGTCCCTCAACTCACCTTAAAATTTGATGTAGATCACCAGGTCTTGGACTTTTTTCTGATACATCATCTCTGAAATTTGCATCAGTATTGGCCGATTACAGCTATCTCTTTGGAACAGACACAAAAAGGCAGATTAATAACAGATTTCAAATCATCAGCGTGCTGCCAACAACAATCTTTCCATCGTTGCCCGGTATCAGAGCACTTTATGGGACAGTTTATTTAGATTTTTTTTGGTATTACTTCTGATAGCATGCGAGTCACCGTATGTTATCTTTCACACAGGAGTGCATGTCGATATAGTGCTTTTCTTCACAGGACTTTCGCTTTGATGGCAATATGAACCGAAGCATTTGTAAAAAAATTATATACTTTTGAATATAAATGAGTAAACTTTCATCGTGGAAAAAAAAACCATAAAAACTCTAGAAAACACCCAAAACACCCTGTAAAATAGCCAAAACTTAGAATTTTAGAGTATCGCCTAATAAATCACACTCCTCCACTACATGAGAAAGTGGAATCCATCCTTACTATACTTAAACCTCATCCACATTGGGTGTTACTAAAATTGAAAATCCCTAGCAAATAAAAAAAAGTTTGAGAAAGTGAATAAGTTCTAAATTGAATGTAGAAATTGAGAAATCATGAAAACATAAAAATAAATTACAAAGTTTTACCGATCAAATATAGTTTTTATCATAAAAATATTAAAATAAAAATATATAAAAGTGATCACATCATAATTAAAAAGTTACACAAAAGCGATAACAATCTTTTCTGTTTTTAAGTAAATAAAAAGAAACAAGGTATGTGAAGGTTGTCATATGTTACTTTTAGAAAATTTCATATTAAATGTTTTTAATTTTATTTTTTATATTTTAAAAATAAAGTCATATAGAAAATTTTATATTAAATGTTTTTAATTTTATTTTCTATATTTTAAAAATAAAGTTATATTGAAAGATTTGTATTTCATTGATAATATATGATCTCTTTGACCAATCAAAAAATAAAATGAGTGAAATTTAATAAAAATAAATAAATTTAATAAATTGATCTTTGAAAATATTGAAAAAATTAAAATTTGTATCATAAAAATAAATTAATGCAAAATCAAAGCAAATTGATGAGTTGTAAATGAACGATATATATTCTCCCTCTTTGACATGGACTAATAATATAATATGGCATAAAGTGGACATAGACACATTAAGTGTAATCAAATACTAATTAATAGAACCCGCATTAAGTGTTATGTATAAAGGATACTTAGTGCAATTTAATAATAAAAAGAAAATATAGTTACAATAAAAGAAAATAATAAATTAATGTAAAGTATTTATAATCAAATAAATACTAATTAATATAACCCACATTAAGTGTTATGTATACTAGTGTTAAGGATACTTAATGTAATTTAATAATAATAGAAAGAAAATATAGTTACAATAAGATAAAATAATAAAAAATAATAAATTAGTCTAAAGTATCTATAGAGAAAAGTAAAAATATAAAGAATATAGAAATAAAATATTTAATTCTATTATGAAAAAAAAAAAAATATATTCAAAGAGATATTTAACTAATTTAACTAATTACATTGAGAAAAGTATTCTACTATTCAATATAAAATAGATGTATAACATAGATAACATGACTTAATAAATAATAAATAATAATAACAATAATAAGATGTATAACATTGATAACATGACTTAATAAATAATAAATAATAAATAACAATAATAAAATAAAAGAATTTAAATATATACCAATAAAATATTTGGAAACAATTTTATAAATTTTTACATGTTTAAAAAACTTCACAATTAAAAAAAATGATCTTTATTAATGTTCAATAAATTCAAAATTAAAATAAATCTACGTTAATTAATAAAAAGATATAGCATTGAACAAATAATTCATATAATTACAAGTATAAGGGGACTCCAAGTTGGAGATAGATTGGAGAATGGGTATCAATAATATTCAAAACCCGAGATTAACTTCATTGCTAAGAAACATCAAGCTCACTTAATTAAACGGCTTTCCTTCCAACACATTTTCGGAGAACTTAATTAAAAACAGATGAACTTTCAAAAGGAGCATCCCATTTTTATGAAACATCAAGCTCACTTAATTAAACGGCTTTCCTTCCAACACATTTTCGGAGAACTTAATTAAAAACAGATGAACTTTCAAAAGGAGCATCCCATTTTTATGAGTTTTTTTTGAAGGAATAGAAGCAATGGAATTTCTTTTTTGAAGAAGATTTTCTTTTTGTAAGGCTGTAAAATTTTTTGGACAATTTAACCAAATTGTAGAAGGGACAATTTAACCAGATTGTTTTTTTATAGTTTAACCAGATTGTAGAAGAGACAATTTAACCAAATTGTTTTTTTTGGAACAGTTTAACCATATTGTAGAAGGGACAATTTAACTAAATTGTAGAAGTTTTTTGAAAAAAAAAAGTCTTTATAGACTTGTTTTGAAATAAACAGATATTTATAAACCTGTTTTGAAATAAACAGATATTTATAAACCTGTTTTGAAATAAACAGATATATAGGCTAGTATATTTCATGAAAAAAACCTTCAAAAATTTATCATGAAAAACTATGACATGCATATTCTACTATGAATATAAAAGTTTTTTACTTATGAAAAAACAAAAAATTCATATAAATATAAATGTTTACTCAATTTTTTTTACCCTATTATATAGTTAGTTTGTGATAAAAAGTATTACACACATGAACATTGCAACTATGACATTGTGAATGAAATCTATATATTCATAACTTTATAGAAGGATAAAAAAAGCTACGTATACTTTATTCAAACTATTAACCAATTACATTCCCAATACAACATTGGTATATATAAATAACAATTATGTAGAAGGATATAAAAAGCTACATATACTTTATTCAAACTATTAACCAATTACATTCCCAATACAACATTGGTATATATAAATAACAATTATGTATAAGAAAGAGACACTCAATACATAATTAATGAAATTATATTTTTATTTTGAATAAATAAAATTATTTAATTTTACAATAAATTTTTATTTAATTATCAAAATTAGTAATATTAAAATATTAAAAACAAATAATCCAAAAACATTTATCATAGATATAACTAATACTTAAAACCACTAATATATATATATATATATATATATAAATAATTTACTTATTTTTTATTTGGCTTAAAGGTCAAACTAGGCTGATCGCTTATTAATTCACCTACATTTACAATCATTTATTAAGTTTTACATTAATTCAATTTATTTTTAAAAATAAAATATTTTATTTATTTATTAAATTTCAATAACTGAATTTTTCATTGGTTAAATTTTACATGACATAAATCCCTTGGTGTATCACATTTTTTTTCCTTCATTGTCACAGCTAATAAGTGATTTAAAAAATAAAAAAATTCCTACTATCCATTTTGAAGGTTCGACAATGTGGTTCTGACAACTCTTAAAGATTTCTGACAACCCTTAAATATTATGTAATTGTCGGTGACACGAAATTCAGTGCTCACCGCCACACAACCTCGCCTTCAAATATAATAAATATATTGTAGTTGCACCTGACACACTATCTAGGTGCTCACGGACACACGGCCTTTCCAACTCTTTGTATCCATGTCGAAGATTCATGTGTCCTGAGGCACCACTGTCCAGGAGTGCAGAGTGCTTGATTTTATGCCTAACCTCTAGGATTTGAAGTCAACTTGGCTCTCTTGCTTCAGCTCCCACATCTCCTGATGAACAGTGGATACAATGCTTCAAGGTAGTTGCGGCAGGAAGAAAGAATGATTCAAGGCGGACCATAGCAAGATCTGCGTACCTTGAAAAATTTATTATGCGACATGGTCATTAAAAAGAACCTTGAAAAATTTTGTGCTATCAAATTTCATCGAATTTTCCCCACATACAAACTGTCGCATTATGAAGGAGTTTCCCTTCAAGCTCAACCCTTTTCAAGATGAAGCCATCCGATGTCTTGAGCGTCAAGAGTATGTTTTGGTAACTTACTTTTTCACCTTCTCTCATTTCTGTGTTGACGAAGCTCTGAAATTAATTTATGTACATTTGGCCTCTTCCGATGTTTTGATATCGCTCATATTTGGAGAAATTAAATCCTGCATGATTCAAGAAAAAATTAGATCCAAATTTGTGGTAAAAAGCATGAACCAAAAATGAAAACAAAAAACATGCATGGAAATTGCAGAAAATCATGAGAATCACGTTGGGTTCCATCTGCTTACCCATCTGTTCTTAGGTTTTATCCTTCCATTACATATCCAGATAGTCTTCTTCAGACTCTGTCTTCGCCAACAAAGCCTACGACATGATTAATATTCGCCCCTTCGATAATGTGGCCCTCTTCCAACCGCCTACTACTATTGGCCTTTTTTACTCACTGATCCCAAACATGCCATTGAAATTTGATTCTTTCCTTTGTATTTATCAGGTTAAGACATTATAGGTCAACAACATACTACTTCTTACCTTTATTACTTACAAACATTCTTACTTATTGTGGATTCATAAAGCTTGATGTTGTCCATGTCCCTTATCTTTTTTCTGATATCAGGGTGAAATCATGAAGATGGGTTACACTTTTTCTTGTTTTATGAGAAAAAAAAACTATATTTTCACAAGTTCTTCAACTTCCGGCATACAAAAGTATTTTTTTTATTTAGAATTTCACTTTACAGTAAAAAAAAATACTTGTGAGTCCCTGAGGTGTTGGACAGTCGGTGACAGAGTGTGTTGTTAAGGTTCTCCGTGATGTTAAAGTCACCGGTTCGAAACTTGTGGGACACAAAATCCAACCATGTTAAGGGTTGGTGTGGCTCAGGCCGGGTGAGATCCCCGGGTGATATTGACGGCTTATATGCCCCTGAGTCATGGTTTCTTAGCCACAGGTTAGTCCCACATGTCACAGACAAACTAACAAAAAAAAAAAAAAAACTTGTGAAGAATTTTGTTAGCTTTCCAATGACTATTTTTCAAATTTTTTTTATCACGATTTGATATGTCAATTTGATAATTGTTTAACGGTATGTTCCTTAAACATGAAAGGAATGACAATGAGTTACTTTTTCCTACAACAATGTATCTACTATTAAACTTATGTTTTTAAGAAATGAAATACACTGCAACAATCTTCAGAGACTCTATTTTATTATGACTATAATTTTGAATCTAATGGATGAATATTATAATTTCTAAAAGTTTTTGAGGTTGACCAAGCTGAAAACGTTGCATATTTTAAACACATGTTTTTCTACACCTTGTATCTATCTTAATTTTTACTTAAAACTAAAATCTAAATATACCCTTTTGAAAAGACCAGTTTAAGGATTATGAATATATTTTTTTCCACAATTTTACGGTAATGTCTTATTCACAATCAATTGAGAGCTCATCTCACATGGTAAATTAAATCCCTAAATATGTCATCAGATTGGAAATTTTTTATGATTTACACAACAAATTTAAATGAGTAGTTAACTGTAAAACGAAAAGTTCCTCGCTACAATATGAAATAGTAAATTTAGGAACACATGATCAACCCCAAAACATTAATCTAGGCACAGGGTGCACACAATAAGAAAAATCAATGTTTATTAAACTGTTTAAAGAATTTAAAGATAGGATCTGAAAACATTTGATCCAAACATAATACAACATGTAATTCCCATGAAACCTCAAGCCCAACCATTCCAGTAGAAACTAAGAAAGATGCACCCAAAATTAGAGCTTACAGTCAAGAAAGAATTGAACAAGTTGTTAACAACTAAGATCATTTTTCTTGTTCGACATACCCAATAGGTGTCCAATCTAGTCCCGGTAAGGAAGAAGAATGGAGAAATACGACTTTGTGTCGATTTCCACAACTTAAACCGAGCCTCTGAAAAAGATAATTATTCCATTCCTCCCATGGAACAAATCTTACAACAAGTATCCGGTGTTAAAAGACTATCCTTATTGGATGGTTTTTCGGGATACAACCAGGTCCTGATGTCTCCATCAAATCATCTTAAAACTACATTACATACCCCTTGGAGCACTTATGCTTATCGTAAAATTCCTTTCGGCCTAATTAATGTTGGAGCCACTTTCCAAAGGGCTATGGATTTAGATTTGTGTGGGCTTATAAATCATTCGGTGGTTTTTTATTTGGATGATGTTAACATATTTTCAAAGAATAAAAATATCACTTATCTCACCTAAGGAGTGTATTGGAATGTTGTCGTAAGTATGGAATTTCATTGAATCCCAAAAAATCAATATTTTATGTTGATCAGGGAAAGTTACTCGGTTTTATAGTATCCAAACATGGAATGATGATAGACCCTAAATGAACACAATCCATAGCCAACCTTCCTCCTCCATCATCCAAAAATGCCATGCAGTCTTTTCTTGATAAGATAAATTTTGTCAGACGTTTTGTTCCTAGTTTTTCCGAGATGGTTAGACCCCTACAGAATATGATAAAAAATGATGTTATTTTTAAATCAGGATCATAGGAAAACCAGGAATTTAAATCCATCATACAAGCTATAACATAAGCTCCATCCTTAATGAGTCCCGATTTTTCCGAAGACTTTACCCTCTACACTTCCGCATCAGATAGATCATACACTGTAGTACTTACCCAGAAAAATGATGACAATAATTAAATCCCCATTTCATTCATGAGTTATGCCTTTAAAGGAGAAGAATTAAAATATCCAACAATAGATCAACAAGATTTTGTTGTGTTTAAAGCAGTAAAACACTTTATACCCTATCTATTGAAATATAGAACTAAAGTTATCGCCCCATACCCTACAGTAATAAATTTATTGGTTCAAAAATAAATTGGGGAGAAGAGGGCTCATTGGATGACCTCTCTTCAAGAGTATGATCTCAAGATTAAACCAACCCAGATCGTTAGAGGTCAGGGTCTTTGCAAATTAGTGGTGGATTCAAGAGATCCACCTAATGATGGCTTTGTTTTATTAAATGAATCAATGCCCCATGAAAATCAATTTTTTTTTAAACAAACCACGATGGATTCTTGGTATTCAGACCTTAAATTTTATTTAACACATGGGACTACTCTAGAAAACCTCCACCCCAAAAAGAGAAGGGAATTAAGACTTAGATATGGTCCTTTTCAAATTATTAATGATGTCCTTTTTAGAAAAAAAATTGATGGAGGATTATTACGTTGCTTAGAAAATGATGAATCTGAAAAAATTCTAAATGAATCACATTCTGGTAATGTAGGAGGTCATTTTGGTGGCAAAAAAATTGCTCATAAATTCCTCAGAGCAGGTTATTACTATCCTACGTTGTTTAGATATACTCATGACATAGCTCTCAAATGTGTTACATGCCAAAAGGTTGCTGGAAAAGTGAAGAAACTTGCTTTCCCTTTTCAACCAGTGACAATCGATCAACCATTTCAACAATGGGGCCTTGACGTCATCGGTCCAATCAATCCCGCCTCCTCCATTCAACATAAAGACATCCCTACAACAACGGATTACTTCACCAGGTGGTATGAAGCTATACCTCTAAGAGTAGTTAACACTAATTAGGTGATTTCGTTCCTTGAAACTCAGATCATTTCATGTTTCAGAATTCCAGAATCTTTGGTGTTTGACAATGCATCTTATTTTTCCTCGATGGATTTGAATGTTTTTTCTATGGAAAATGGAATTAAAATTGAAATATTACACTAGCTATTACCCTCAAGGTAATGGACTTGTTGAATCAACCAATAAGAACTTAATTAAAATCCTTAAAAGTATAGTATCAAAACATCACAAAAATTGTCATACCGCTTTGTTCTACGCACTACGGGTTGATAGGGTTACACCCAAAACAATCGTTGGAAAATCCCCGTTATTTCTTGTATACAGAAGAGAAGTTATTCTCCCTCCCAATTTATTTCTACCATATTTACAACTAGCTAAAAGGGTCCAAGAAGAAGAGTGTCATGCCTTAGAAAGTCGAATAAATTCTCTACTCAACCTAGAAGAAACTAGGACACAAGATAAACGTAAAATGGATCAACACCAACAAATGGTTAAACGATGGTTCGAAAAAAGCTATTCCGCTGATTGTAATTTCAATGTAGGAGATATGGTTCTTAGGTGGGATAAGGCACATCGGGAAAAGGGAGAACATTCAAAGTTCCAGAATTTATGGTTAAGACCTTTCATCATCGCAGAAAAATTTGGTCCTAGATCCTTCTGTCTACAAACTTTAGAAGGACATCTAGACACTTTTCCATCCTTCTGTCTACAAACTTTAGAAGTGGCCAAGGAATTTGCCAAGACCTTCAGTGGTGCTAGGGCTAAGGTAGGAAATGTCCAGTTATAGAGTAATGAGTAGTTTATTTCTCAAGCTATTGGTCTTCCTCTTTTAGGGGATAAATGGTTTAAAAACATTAAGGTTAAGACCAACCCTTGGCGGTCTATGTTGACATCTTATCAAACTAAATATCATATTAAGGGTATGCCCTTGGAATTCTTCCAACCCAGATGGCGTGGTCTCTTGTTAATTATCAAACAATTCATAACCTATGAGGGACGCTATAGTCTGATATTCTATTTTCATATACGTTTGCTTATGGTTTTCCTAGGGTTTTGTTTAGACTTGTCTTTTTGTTTGCACATAAGTTTTCAAAAGATGTCTAAATTTAATCAACTCCTAAATAAAAATCTTGAAACCAATCTTTTCCATCACGGTCTTATTCGTACCCTGGTCGAGTGTCATCTTGCTAGTGTTGGAGACAGTTAAGAAAGTTTCCTAGTAAGAAATCAATTTTTATCCCAGCACAACAACCCTGTTGTTGACATTACTCAGGATGTTGAAGAAATTTTACCTCCTCAGACTATACCACATGAGTTTCATATTGAAATTTAGCTCCACAATGATCCTATTTCGTCATCTGATCATCAAAACAATGCTTTATCTCCAGCGCAAACAAGACTAAAGAAGAAGGAGTTTGTTCCTAAGAGGTCTTTAGAAACTGTCCTAACTATTTTGAAGGATTGATTACTAGATTATGTTGATTATTAGTCAAAACCTATGTATTCGATGATTGAAGAAAAATCTAAGGAACAAAGAAAAAGAATTGGTCAGTCACACCAAATCTGGGAAATCGATTTTAGAAATAAGAGGGTCGCTCGTGTTTTGTCCAAGATGATTAGAAATAGAAATAGGCAAAAAGACAGCCCGATTCCAACAATCACTATATTGGATCGAGACTCTTCAGAAGACACAAATCAGAACTGTGAAGTGGACAGTCATACCCAGTATGATTTTGTCTCAAATCTAACTCCTTTCCTTCAGGATTGTGAATGGTTTTCAGGCATTCAAGCTTATCTGAAAGCTAAACTTGTGAAAGAAAGACCCTTAGAGAAAAATCAACAACAGTCAAATCCGGATTTCGAACCTGAGTTCTCGTGTGACTGTTGAGCATGGGATCATAGGTATTATGTTGATGTCTCGTATTTTCAAATGCGCTTAAATTAGGTAACGAGGAAAAATAGAGAATTGGAAAAGGATAACAGAAAACTAAACGTTGAAGCACAACAATGCATATCTCGGGCAAATAAAAAGCTAAAAGATTATGGAGATATAATCATAAAAAAATCAACAAATTTCAACCTTATTATTGGATCAGAAATGCACGCTTCTTCATTCTCGAATGCTTAATTT
>WSFP011542102.1:0-11617 GCA_009831015.1 Picea engelmannii | reverse complement strand
TAAATTTGAGTTTTGAATATATTTTTTTAAATGTGTTTTTCTTCTTCATTTTATAAAAAAATATTTGTCAAAATTTTCTCTTTTCTATTTTTTTTAATGTAAATAAAAAAAAAATTGTAAATAAATTTTCAAGTGACCATTTGGGGTTCAACTTTTGGTTCTTTATTTGAGTAGGGATTTGTTGTCAATGCCACAATTTCAATTAGGTTGTAAAGAGCCATAATTTCAATGTTTAGAAAAAAACATTTTGTTTTAGGTAGCTTAACTTTTTGATTTAGGTGTTAATTTTATATTTTTCTGAGAAACCATATGAGTTTTGAAGGTCATGTTTAAAAAATGTTGTAATTTTAACCTCGTTAGAAAAAATGGTGCTACCGGTAGCACCAATTTTTGATTTAGGGGTTGATTTTCATTTTTTTATGAAAACATATGGGTTTTAAGGGCTACAATTCTTGTTTTGAGGTCACAGTTCTCGTTAAGTTGGTAATATTGTTGTGCTCGTTATCCATGCAGGAAAGAAGGATGATACTAGACAAGTGAGACATAAGCATTCTCACTTCATTTATGAATGATCCATACTTTTGGAGGTCCAAAAGTTCTTCAGTGGGGAGGGGTGATCCAAGATGATTCAGAATGCTAAAAAATGATCCACGAGGATCCAAAATACTAAAAAATCAATCTTATCAAATGCTTTTGAAAATGACTTCATTGCATAGAACTTGACGATAGCTTTCCAATGACACACAAATCGCCTCAAATGGAGTTTGTGTGAAGAATTTATGGCCGGTCAAATTTGTGGTCAAAGATGTCAAAAGTCAAAAGGGGATGCCATGTGGCATCACTAGAAGGGTGACATATGGCACATCTATATAGGTCCATACAACTGACAAATGACTTCATGCTGACATCAACAGGATGATGTGGAAGCACGAGAGGCTGCTACGTGTCACTCATTTTTGACATTTTTAAGCCTCGATGTGGACCAATAAAAAATGCCACATGTCATCCGTACAATGAAATGACATCTATGTGGAAGGTAAAGTTGGAAGCCAAGTGGCAGATCCATACAAGTACATGTGGCAGGTGATGTGGCAAGGTGTTGACACAAACAACGGGTGGACCAATCAGAGAGTGCCACGTGGCAAGGTGTTGACGTAAACAATGGGTGGACCAATCAGAGAGTGGCACGTGGCAAGGTGTTGACGTAAACAATGGGTGGACCAATTAGAGAGTGGCATGTGGAACTCTTTGATTGGCCAATAATGGCTAAGAGAGAATAAAATTTGTTAGGGGTCGAAGGGAATAGAACCCTCAACCTCCCATGGAATCCAAAAAATATTCCTTAGTCTTAACCAAAATCCTCTAACCACTATGCCATGCTTAGAACTTGTTATAACAAGTTCATAACTAATTATTTAAAGTTATAATTGTGTAATAATATACTAAAAGGAGAGGCTATGGGGCTTGAACCCATAACCTCTATCCTATATGCTTGCTAACGAATTAACCATAGTAGTCTACCAATCCGCCACAAGTGGTGTTTTTGATAACAAACAAAGAACAATTATTTGAAGTGTAACAAATGCAACTGAGAATAAAGGGCTTGGTTTGGCTGACCTAGGACTATTTAATGGGCATAAAAATAAATGCCGAGGACATGGAAATTCATGCCAGATGGGAGCATGTTGCATTGAAGTTCATTACAAGTTATATTTTTCTCATTTTGTGTGCAAGAGGTGTTCTTGGTTTTGATTTTCCTAATTTTGCATGCCATTGAGTTCTTTGAGAAAGGTATATGGTGTTTATACTCATTTTTCTCGATTTTTCGAGAGGATCATGATGGTAATGATAGATTTGTATAAAAGTGATCTATATGGAAGTATTATTTTATATTGACATGTATGAGACCCATTGTCTTGTTATACATGTAAAAGGGATTTCTGTGCACCTATTCAAAATATAGTCAAGTATATACTCATTCTTCTCAGAATTTTGTGAGGATTTTAATGGTGACCTCTATTTCTAGGTTGGAGTAGCCGACTTGAAGGGTGTCTTCATAATTTGATATTTGTAAAGACCATTTCATTGTAATTTTTGGCATTTTGAGAATTAATAAGAGAAGTCTTTCTCTCCATTTTGGCACTCATTATTTCCATGATTTATATTTATTAGTTAATGAAGTTTATGGATAAGTAAGACATTCATATGGTATTTTGCAAATAGTCAAGTTGATCTTCAATTTCCTGAATCTGGTCGGATGTTTGTGTATATATGAACTAATTGACATCTAAGGATTTTCAGGCTAAATTGGTATCAAAGTTTTTTGTTATTATGAATCAAGTTGGTATTAGAACTTGTTTAGTGTTTTCAGATCACTTCCTGGCATGGAAAAAAATCTCTAGTACTTACACATGATTTCTAAAACACCATGTAGTTCTCAATAAACATCTAAGCTCATTGACCTCTGTGTACCAATCACCGACACAACTCTAAGATGGGGTTCTTCAGATGCAATACTGGAAAAAAGAACTGGATTTTGGATGCTCTCAACATCAACATGATGTCCCTCTTGTTTTTCATTGCTTCCCTATTGTGCTGCTATCCCTCTCTGGAAAATTTTTGTCCCCTAGACTAGAGATGCAGGTAGCACTTATTTTTCAATCATCACTCTCCACACCCTTCTCCTAGTTGTGCGGTTTCTAGGGTGAATCTTTGAATGAAGTTTCCAACACTTTGATTCCTAATGTCCACTCAAATTGTAGTGGTGGAAAAGGTTCTTGGAACTATTGTATGGATTTCTTGTCATACTCCTCCTCTCTATGTGTTTGTGATCTCACAGCTTGATTGGAGAAGTCTTCTTGTCATTCATCCTCTTGAATAAATCAGGCTTGTGGCATGTGGCTTAATTCTCCCAATAAGATGCCTCAAAATGAACTTTATTTCCATAGAATGAGCATGCCTTCAAATACCAACAATTCATAGTACTGTGGCATTTCCTCTTGCAGTAATGACAAACAAGAGATGTCTTATTCTTAGCCCAACTTATTGACTCACTTCTTCTTATGAGTGCAAGTGTAGGATGAGTTTTTCATCTCTTTTCACTTCTATCCTCCTTCAATATTCCATAAGAAGTTTGAGGTGGTGTTGAGCTACCATATTCACTTACTATTGTTGCTCCTTCTCATGATGAACAAGTCAAATATGACATGTCTTTCTCCTTCACGAAAATAGTCCTCATGGTTGTGGGTTTTGTACCTCTTCCATCAAATCATAGGCCTTCATGCTTGGTCCATGGCGTAGCTACAATGGGGATCAATATTCCTTTTCTTCTCTTGCCTATCCCTTCTCCATCATATCCCATTTGCTTTAGGATGTTGTATCCAATGCCTCTAGTATGCTTTTCAAATTCACCAAAATTCTCATCAGATAAATCCAAAGAAGTTGAGATTACCAAAGTGGTCTCCATCATGGTGTTGGTCGAGACTATGGAAATGGATGGTGTCCTTTCTTCTCAGTTCTCTTGGATAGTTTCTTGGATCTTCTCCAAGTCCTTCTCCTTCTTGTTAGAAAAACATGATTGCGGAGCAATAAAATAAAACAAATGCAAAAATAAAACACAAAAGATACACAATACAATAGAGACAAAGATATACGTGGTTCACCCAATGTGGGATACGTCCACCAGAGAAATTTCCAGGTCCTTCCTATTTATTATCCAACAAAATGAAGGGATACAACCTACAACACACCCATTGTAACTTCCTTTTCTTTCTCTCACAATCTCCTCTCTCATAATACAATATTCACACACATCCACAACCACAATACAATCCCCTCATAAAAGAGGGTTTCCTTTTAGGGAAAAAATCCCTAAAAACAAATTCTATTGTTAGATATACAACTTTATAATGAATGATCCAGATTGACTATGGAATTACAATATTTTACAAGGCAATTTTTCCCAATATTTCTCTTTGGGGATGCTTCCCTCGAATCCCTCGCCCGGGGGGGGGCTACAAAATTTTTACCGCCCTCCCTGGAAACAATTGTGGGGGGGGGAAGCCCCCCCACAACCCCACACCCCCCCATTAAGGAATAGGGTCCAAACACGACTGTAACAAACCTTTGAATTAGGAAGATAATCAAGCTCCACAACTGACACTTCTCTACCAAATCTTGTTGTAGTTGCGCCAATATTTGAGTGATCCTATCTTCTTTCTAGTTATCCAATTGGATGACCTTCTCACCAAGGTGTAAAGTTTTGCTTGGTGATTATCCCAATCTGTTATGACCACTATGAGGGTGTCCTGATGTTCTTTAAACTTCTTCTTGAGCATTGGAAACAATTTTTTGGAGGTCTCAATGTGCTTCTCCATCTCTAAAATCCTCTTGTTCAACATGTTAACCCACTCTTTCAAGTTCTCATTATCCTCCCGAAGATGCGAATTGATGGCTCGTAAGTCCTCCAACATGTATCTACTTTCTTTACCCATCATGATGTATGCAACGTTCTATTCAAAGTCTTGGTAGCTATGTCACGATCAAGGATGCAAATGCTATGATACCACTTGATTCGTAAACAAGAAACTTATAGCTCACCTGCTTCACCAACATTGATTCTTTATGAAATTAAAGTTCTTATATCTATATTATCCTTGTACAATCTACTCTATCTACAAAAAATCCACTAAGCCTTTGTCCTCTACCCTATACAAGGACCTTTCTTCTTCTCTTGATGAGAAAGGTATTCTCTCAATATGGCCTACACACATCAAATATATAGCAATGGGAATGACAATTAGGCCAAAAAAAATTCAAAGCTCTGCAACACTCTGTCTCTAAGAACTTAGTATAACTTATTATCCAATATGCCAATCAAGTCTTTGAATCTTAGCTTTAGTGTTCAATATAATTTTGAGTGCAACTACTTTTTGAATTTTGTCTTGATCCACTGACTCATTCTTTTGGTTCGTAAAATGATTAATGATAGCCTATTAAGAGGCATTAGTATCCTACATAAAGAAAACTTGATTTCCCATTGCATGGCATTCTCTAGCCTTTGATATCAACCATTTAATGAGAAATCCTAGAGTCCCCTCTAGTAAACAATATTTATCTAGGATTTTTTTTCATGGCATCTATAGATTTTTCAACATCCTTCTCATTGGATACATAATATAATGGTTAACTCATTCTTAATAAAACACATATTGATCTACAAACCAGTTAGGAAGCCGATAACTCATGGAGAAAATTAAAACCCTTTTATGAATGATAGATCCTAAAACCCAACCCTCACACAAAATGAACTAATATTTTATTGATCAATGGTACAAGTGGGGGATTTATCCTTATAAACTCATTCTCCTAGTCACATATTGAACCATGTATTCATTGTCCACTCATTGTCTGTCTCTTAACTACTATACCGATCAAACCACAACAATTTTTCTTAGTCAACCAAATATCATGCAAAAACATGTCACAATACTAGATCACATACATTTTAATGCCTAATCTGACCATGAGGTGTGGGAAATGGAGAATATCAACCAACAATTCTAGTGGATGCCAAGGACAAGGTTTATATTGCGGGCATCATAAACCACAAAATAAATCAGAGTGGGATATCTAGAAGCAAGCAAGAATTTCTTGGAATTCCCAAGAGATAGGTTTATTTTGTGGCACGTTAGACAAAAAACGAATAATTCGTGGTACTCCCAAGAGCTTGGTTTATGTTGTGGGGGTTGTTAGATAGAAATATGAGTTCGTGGGAAATTTAGACAACAAGAAAAGATAGTGGGTGTTGGTAGATAGGAAAATGAGGTCGTGTGTGCCACTATACAACAAGATGAGGTCGTGGGCAATGTTGGGAAACAATTAAACGAAGTGTCGAATGTTTAGGAGAAGAATTTAGAGCGTGGGGTCTATAGAAAACAAGAGAAAACTATGTGAATTCCCACTAATAGAATGAAATTACCCTATACTAGCTAAACATTCCCATCAAACCAAATGGTGTGTGGGCACTTCAAAACTCCATCTAAACAACTAATATTCGCCTCCCGGGGAGAGAACGAATCCCACGAGAGAGAAATATCATTTTAGTAAGTTTTTCAACATCCATAGAAAGGTAGAAAGTAGATTTTCCCTCTCCCAATTCACTCAACGATGGAGGATAGCTAGTTGTTGAAATGGGTAACCACCATTAAACCAATATTTTTTGAAGAAAAACCTATCACATAGTAAATTAAAAGAATATAAAACAAATAAGTCCTCAACCACTCAAATAAGATATAGAGCAGACATTAAAGGATGACCAACAAGCTACAATAAAATACAATGGAAATTTAAACCAACAAATTACTCATCACATAGAGGAAAACACAAATCATTGAGACATGATTTTTATCGTGGAACCCAAATGGGAAAACCATCTTTGAATGGGGCTCAACATTCTCCTTTCAGCCATCTCTAGTACAATGCTCTCTTCACTTTCTATGCTTCTTCCTCCTTGGCTAAAATAAACTTTGAAAGTGAGAGTGGGGGAAGAAATAGGGAGATCTAGGGGGTAAGGGAAGGCCAAGAACCATGGATCTTCACTTCCCATTCCTTAGCTTTCTCTCTTATTCGTTTTCTTATCATTTAATTATTTTTTTTTAAATTTTCTCTCACATCTTTGTTTGAGTCTTATTCAACTTACATTCATATTGTTTTACATACCTTACATAATATTGGTATATTTTCAAGTTGTATTGTAGGTATTGAGTCTTACCCATTCTTAGTTTGTATCCATATTGGATCACACCACCCGATTGAGAGGATTTGTGGTCTCCAAAAGCTCAAGGAAATCAATTTGGATCAACGTTTTCTGCATCTCTGGAACATGGGTTTAATGATGGATCCTAGCTACAACTATGGCTCTAGATCTGGCTTTGGCTCATGGATCTGCATCTTGTTTTGAATCACTTGTTCATGCAATGTAGAAACCTTATCACTATCTCTCATCTTTGATAAATCTCTATATTTGAACTCTTGACTCAACATCCATTCCCATCTCCCTCTCTTCCTTGGAGATGGTCCATCTTGGAAATCATGAAGCCAAGTCAAATGTTGGTTTTCTTACTATTCAGTGTGACCCAAGCATGCTTCCATCACATAAAAAATATTGAAGAGGAAGTGTGGTTTCCTTTTTATCTAGGATCACTTTCTTCCTGGAATAGAAATAACCCTCCAGTGCTCTCACATTCTTGCAAGCACACGATAGATTTCTTAAGAAATTCTCTAAGATAATTGATCTTCGTGCACCAATATTAGACACAACTCCAAGATGGGGTTCTTCAGATGAAATAATAGAAATAATAACTGGATTTTGGATGCTCCCAACATCAACATGTTTTCCCTCTTGTGTTGTTATCTCTCCTTGGAAAAGTTTTGTCCCTTGGAATGGAGATGCAAGAAATGCTTAATCTTATTCAATATTCACTCTTTACACCCTTCTCTTGGATGCGTGGTTTCTAGGGTGAAGCTCTTGATGAAGTTTCCAAAACTTTGCATCCCGATGTCCACTCAAATTGTAAGGGTGGAGAAATTTCTTGGCACTATTGTGTGGATTTCTCGTCATACTCCTCTCCATGTTCCTATGAGCGCACTGCTAGATTGGAGAAGTATTATTATTATTCTTCCTTTGGAAGAAATCAGGCTTGTGGAATGTGTCTTGATTCTCCCATCAAGATGCCTCACAATGGCCTTTCTTTCCATATAATTATCTTTCCTTCACATACCAACAATTCATAGTATTATGGATTTTTCTCTTACAATAGTGACAAATAAGAGGCATCTTATTCTTTCCTCGACTGATTGACTTGCTACTTCTTCTGAGTACATGTGTATGCTAAGTCTATGATCTCTTCTCATTTTTACCCTCCTTTAATTAACCATGAAAAGTATGTAGTGGTAGTGAGATACTACCTTCACTTACTGTTGTTTCTACTTCTTGTGATGAGCATACCTGATGCAAACCCCCCTTCTCTCCTAAGGAGTTGCATGACCTCCTAGTCAAGGATCTTTGATTTTCGAGCCAAATCTACTCTCTAAAACCTTAATGGTCTCACTTGCGGTTTAACACAGGTCCTTTCAGTCTTTTGGTGCAGGTTCTATGGCACCCACAACCTCTTCCTTCATGCTACTGAACTCTCAAGTTTCAGGCCCTAGCTCCTCTCCCATTAGCCCTCTCCCGTATGTGACCTCGGTTTATGTCCTCACATAATCACGCGATTGCAAGGTGACCTAGAGTGGTTTGAGACCACACCACTTTTATCCCCGCAATTCACTAGCAGCTGCCATGTATCCCTCTGGCAATACTGTGGTTTCGATTGTGGCCCGCTCCAAGATTTTTAAAAACCGAGCACCTTCTGTCCCCACAATTAATCATGACCGTTGATCTTGTGATCTCGGGTGTTGCCTCTTGATCGATGACTAAGATCTGTCCTCTTTCTGCCTTGGTCAACTATCAATCAACGACCCTTTTCCTCCTTTCGCACGCACTCCCAAATCTCCACGTTCTATCGATGCGTGCCCTCCTTCCAACCCGACGACTTTGATTGATTTCTCCCTTCGGGATTCAGAATTTTCAACTCTCAACTCTTGCTTCCTCCGTAATACTTCCACTTGAAATCATCGATCAATCGATGTATGTCCCTCACAGATCAATGACTGTAGTTCACTTCTTCTCTTTGGGCTTCAGGAGTTTCAACTTTCAGTCTTTGCTTCCCCCCATAGTGATTTCACCTGAAGACAACGATCTGTCGACGTGTGTCCCTCATAGATCGATGACTGTGGGTCACTCTGGCTCTTCGTACTTTGAGAATCTCAACTCCTGAACACTTGCTTTCTCCTGGAGTGGTTTCACCCAAAGTTCATGGATCTCTGTTGCGTGTCCTTCTGAATCAAACGACTACGATTTACTTCAGCTCTTCGGGGTTCAGGAATTTCAACTCCTTGACTGAAATCCTCGAACTGACTTTCTCGAAAGTCTCAGATATGTTGACATGTATCCCCCTGGCAACCAACGACCATGATCTACTTCAGCTCTTCGACGATTTCTCTCTCTCCTTGTCTACAAACTTCTGAAGTTGTATATCTTGTGCCACCTGTTCCTTTGGATGATGGATGGTCCCTAGCCTCTTCAAGACTTCGTGAATCCTGGCTCCCGTGTGCACACAGATATTTAAAGCTCATGCACTTTTCGCAGATCCGATGATCCAGAATGATCTCACTCCCTCTTGAACGGATCTTAGTCGATGACTCGTGAAACCTTCAGAACATCATTTCCCTTGAAGATTTATCCCACTATCTATCATGATATTTCTCCTTTGAACCCTTTGAATCCTTAGAGGGTTACTTTGATACTTATGTTGGCCAGGTTGCTGAATGAATAATGTTGGAATTGCATTCAACATGTTGTGATTTGATGTTAACTTTAGTTGTCATTGATGTTAACTTTAAATATGTAATATCAAAGTTTAATATGGCATAAAATGTTAGCAATGGTTATGGCTAAGGTCTGTTTAATATGGCACAAAATGTAAGTTTAATATGGCATAAAATGTTAGCAATGGTTATGGCCGAGGTTTGTTTAATATGGCATAAAATGTAAGTTTAATATGGCATAAAATGTTAGCAATGGTTATGGACGAGGTCTACATGGGTTAGATCTTCTCCAAGATTGGCATATTAGTTAAATGGCCAAAAATGACGCTTACCTTGGAGGAATAAAGCGGGCCCGCCCTTAGTACTAAAAAGGAAAATGAATCCACGATGGAGGTTTTTGCGGGCTTGAGCGATGGGATCCAATGCTCCACACTACATCGCTTAATGAAACAAACGCATGATAACGAAGGTTTCAAACTTTCGATGGATGTGACCTTGAGAACATGTGGCAACATATTATTGCATCTTTTCTTGGAGGCCCGTACATTGAAAGATCTTTTTAGTTTTTTCGATAAGCGCCTTTTTGGTTGTATTATGGTCTTATGGTTTAGCTCATGCATATGGTCGAAGCGCTCAATGATTTTTTTTGTTGAAAAGTCAAAACTCAACGTATGCTCATCGAACGACATTGATTAAATGATGAAACAAATCGAACGATTGCTTTTCTTCTTGATGCCTTAGCCAATAATAATTTCTGTAAGGTAGTTGTTCAGTTATTGTAACTGAATCTTCGATGCTTGAGGGTTATGGTGTACGTGTTGAATGCATATAGAGACAGTCGTTCAGTTGTATAACTGAATTATCCTGATCTTGAGGGTTCTGGTGTATGATTTGAATGAACATAAATGGAATTGAAAATGTACATGGGATGAAATAGTTCAGGGTTGCTATTGCTCTTGAATAGAAATGAGGAAATTTTTTTATCTCTGTAATTGAAATGAACAAAATTATAGACATACAGATACGATGAAAACATAACATTAATGAAGAGCAGAGAAATATGAAGAAATAGAACTGGAGATCAATTGATTGAAAGTGATACAGGTCCAGAGGATTTATGCAAAGAAGTTCATGAAAGCAACATGAAATATACACAGGTGCAACAGTTCTGATTTCTTTTGAAAGGTATGTATATATATAAATATATATATGATGAATGAATTGTTTCAAATATCTTCAGTAAGAGAATGTGCGGAGAATAGAATTATTTGATTTACTGTTAGATAAGATTTGAAGAGAGCATTGATTTATAAGTGGTTTGGTCAAGAATGGATTCTGATATGAATATATAAACATAGAGGATTTGAATGCTTAATCTTTGAAAGAGAAGATAAATAACTGGTTTGCAGGTTCTTAGTGACAGAGAAGGATTACAGGGTGGTAGGGAGGAGCAAGGGGAGTCTATAAAAGTCTCCTGTACAAGTTGGTGCTTGTACATCTGGGAGGTGTAGCTTCCATTCAGCAGGTGCTGAAGAAACAAAGGTAGCAACCTCATTTGGGTTGTAGCTCAGGTAAAATAAGAATGTAAAGAGAAGTTGGAGCTTGCCTTTCATTCATAAGAAGAAGAGGTTTTTCCCTTTTGGGTTTCCTCATGAAAAAAAAAATCACTGTGTCACTGTTTTATTTATGTGATTGTATATTTATTGGTTAAATGTATTATTGCAAATTAAATGCTAAAGGCATGATTTATTGATTAATAAGTAATCTGCTTATAAAATGAAAGAAATTTTATACAACTGATTCACCCCCCCCTCTCAGTTGACTTATCCTGTTCAACATTTGGTATCAGAGCAGGTTACTTCAAGATATCAGTTTAACCACTGGAAGTTTTTTGATCATTTATAATGGATAAGAAGTCAGAATTTACAAAACATGGATTTCCTTTATTTGATGGTCATAATTATGCTTTTTGGAGTATTAGGATGAAGTTGTTTTTGAAGACTCAAGGGGTAGATATCTGGCAGGCTGTACTAAATGAATACAAATCCCCAACAACCATTCCAATATATGCTACAAGTAAGAGACTCTATGAGAGTAATTCCAAAGCTATGTATGCAATACTAGGAGGTCTAGCAGGGTCATAATTTGTTAAAGTTATGCATTGTGCATCAACAAAAGAAATATGGGA